>ARYC01017502.1:0-10122 GCA_000711775.1 Oxytricha trifallax | reverse complement strand
TTGCATAGCACACCTGTAGTATTCCCTACCCTTGATAAACTGTAAGGAGACAAGAAAACTTAGTTACCAGACTTGCTGGTAAGTTCAAATCAAGAAGATTACTTACAAAGAATAAAGGAAATCATAAAGGATTAAGTAGCTGTCACCAGTTTTAATAGTGGCTTCTACAAATTACAGTGCTATTGAAATAGGTTTAAAGAAATCCGATTTTGATTTCATTATTTTCAGCCACTCCCAGGCGACTGCAATTGAATCTGTGCTTGAAGGCAGGCATTTAATGAGAAAAGCAAGCAAAAACTACGGGGGTTACTTGCTCAACGAGCCACAGGGGAGAGGAACAGATATCTAAACTAATGATGAAATCGATTAAAATGGTGGTTCATATTTAATCATTGCTGATGTTTTCTCACAAAGATCTGAAGAATAAATCATTGGTAGAATTGGGAGACTTAACACTAAAGGCAGGTGGCAGCGAGTATTATATAAGCAAGCTTCTTAAAGATAGTGCAGAGCAGCTGCTTATAGTTGAAAAGAAAGAGATAGAGCTTATACTTGCTCGCAAGCACAATTAAGTATAATCAATTTTATAAAATCTATTAGAAGCAATGGAAAATTTTATTGAATAAAACCAGGTGCCTTAAGAATAAATTTCTGCAGAGCTTTCAAATGAATAGGAGCAAGATAATATTGTAAGAGAAATCGTTCAACATATTGTATCTCTCACTGAGAAAGCTTACAGTGAAGCAAGCAACCCAGCAGCAGTAGTGAAGCAAGATAATCTTGAAGAAGAAAAGGGGCCTTAATAAATTGAAGAATAAGGTGAATAAAGTAAGTTGGGTTTTTATTAACCTTCTCTCATAGAGCTTATTGAATAGAAGATGAGTTAAAACCCTGTGCTTCAAGATAAACCATTCGAGCAGGTATAGCAATTGGTGCACAGGAGTTTAAAGAGGCAGCACCATGAAATTACTAAGGCTCAAAGCAGAGAGAGATCCAAAAGTAAAGCAGTTCTGCAAGTTCAAAGAGAAGATTATTGAAAGGTTAACAGAAGCTTGAATTAATCAAAGAATAAAATAAGACCTGAGAGTTGGTTACTCGTCGCAGTGCTAGAGATAAAACATTCACTTGCACTTATACAGAGCTGCCAGAGAGTGAAGAGACAATGAAAAGATGGCTGAAGGCAGCCTCGAGTGAGAGAAGGCACTTTAAAAGCGACATAAACCATAGAAATTCAGAGAGAAAACCAAGATTAAGAATATGAGAATTTATCTTAATTTTTTAAAGAAATTCATCATATTCAAGTCTTTGCTATTAATAGCGTATAGAGAATCGTGGAGGAATAGAAGCAGCAGCACTCAATGTCTCATGTTTGGAGATTGATTTTGCATGTTCTACAGGTTACCATCTTGCATAAACTACTCTTCATCTTGCGTAAGTCAAGCAACTCACTTTCCATATTATCATGTTATTGCTTCAACTTTTTAGTTTACTGCAAGAATTCCTGCTTATCTTATTTCAAAGCATCTTCATAATCCTTTACCTCCTCTAACTATTCACGGGTTCTCTTTCTTTTAGATGAATCCTTAACGAGATTCTCAGCCTTACCTCGCTCAGCTACACAAGAAATTAAGAGAGAGTAAACTTACTGCTAAAGTTAAGGCATCTGCTGAGAGCGTCCACGAACTCGGGTCTCATTTCTATAACGAGATATCTATTTTACTCGAGCTTTTCTCTTCGTTAGAGCATTGCATCATGAATCATCTGGGAGACACCGTCGGTGTCTAAGGTGAAGAGCAAATCGCAGATCCATTATCTGTCAAGGTGGACCCAATCTCGTTCTTCAGGCAAGTATTGCAGAAGTCTTGAAGACCCTCTTGCATAATCGAGAAAGTCTTGAACTGTAAGTCCATCTATTTGAGGCACTGCTGATACTTTTACTGCGTCTCTTCTTACGTACTATATTAACAGTTACAGGGTTAAGCTAGGGGTTACGTCTTTCTCTGCTCTTATGATTTACTTAAGTAAATAAATGTTGGTGGAGTCCGCTTGGTAAGAAAGCGTGGCAGTCTTGGGCAAGAAAGTTGTATAGCTCTTTCTTACTTTTGCACTTCTTGGCGAGTTCTGAATCATTGATACCAGTAAGTTACTATTGGTTCATTAAACTTTAAAATTAAGGTGCCTTAAGCCATTTTATATAGGTCAATTTTGATTCAGAAGACACTACCGTTACTAAAATCAGAGAGTGCTTTTCATAATAATTAAATCGTACCAGCACGATCCAATTTCCGCTATCTGAATTCTTACCAGCACCAGCAGAATTCATTATAATTAAATTTAAGAATCCATTGATGGAATAATATTCTAAAAAACGACAGTCTAGACTGTCAGAATTCTTTAGGTTAGAAGATAAAGATTATGATGGTAATAGTTCAAGTGAAGAGCAGAGCTCTTCGAGTGGTTCTGAAGATTCTAAAGATTATGCAGAATACTTAACAACTAATATGCTTTACTAGAGTAACATAACTCTTGCAGATGTGAGTATAGAAGAAGTAAGTGAAAAGGATATGATTTCATTATTTAATGAAATTCGTGATGAAATTTCAGAGTTTGAAATCGATGGATTTATCATAGATCCTAAAGAAAATTATAGAGAAAGTACTAAAAAAGGAGCTAAGGAATCATTGCTTAATGATAATTAAATTAAGACTCTTGGTTAATTAGTGTTAAAGCTTTATACTGAGTATAAGTAATCAGATTTAGAACCCTAGAGTATGATGGATAGTGCTTAAGATTTTGATTTTAAAGCTCTTGAAGCTAAAGTTATTGAAAATCATAAAGTCAAAGATTAAATTCCAATTTTTGTTAGCACACACAATATGATGCAATAGTTCCTCGTAGACTACAAAAGTAATTAAGGAAAGAGAAATAATTGTAAGAGAAAGAACTTAAACTTGCAGAGGAATCACTCAGATTAAGAGTTTCAGAAAATTTAACTTATTTCTAAATAATGGATAGACTTGGCATTTCATACTATAAATTAAGAAGGTACTTAAGAAGCCCAGTAAAGAAAGCTTAATTCTGGAATCTAAAATAAATTAATAGAGGCAAGTATAAGAAGCTGCATAGCAGAGCACGCACTCATATTGTTAACATGTTAATGTATAACACTTAACCAGCGCAGCTTTCGGATATATAACAAAGTTTACAGAAGAATATATAGTTAAGGTGTAGCAAGTAAATGATTAGAAGATTCTTGAAAAATGAATTAATGATGACTTATAAATAAATTAAGTAGATTTAAACTTTGCATAACAGCAACAGTAGCAAGTTATAAAGATAGTATGCAGCTCAGTAATTTGTGGAACACTTAAGTAAGGGTAAAAGAATTATCAATATTGATGAATCAACTCTTAACTAAACAGATTAAAGACACAGAGGTTGGACTGCCCCTTATGTAAAAAATCGAGTTACAAATTCACAGAGACTAAAATAAATGAATTTAATTATTGGAGTTGCAAGTACAGGAGAGCTGTACTATACAGTTAATCATGGAAGAGCTAACTAGCACTCATTTATGTACTTCCTATGTAAACTAGTTAATGTATTGGATTCAGTTGACACTAGTTGGAGAGAAAATACTTTAATTCTACTTGATAATGCACCTTACCACAGATCACAAAGTATTTTGAATAAGTACCTTGATTTGGCTTTGCCAATAATGTTTTTAGGGCCTTACCACTATAGAATTGCACCTGTTGAATTAATGTACTCGTGGATTAAAAATAGAGACTTTAATCCTCTCAATACAAGAGCTTAATCAAAGTAAGTATTATTATCAAATTGACTTAATATAGAGGGTACTGGGCAGCTTTTATGAAAGAACTGGGAATGAATATTAGCAGAATCAATTAAGAATTTGGTGAGACTCTGCTTTTATCATGTTCTTACAGCAGCTTTGGAATCAATATCTCTCAAAGACCTGTGATTGAAAATGAAAGGCAAAACTGAAAACTTAATTTTAACTCTTTTTAATTTAATACTTTTCACAATAAGTAAAGCTAGGAAATTTCAAATCTAATAGAATTACTAATGTAATTTATTCTGTTTTAAGGGAATTAATTTGGCAAATAATTTATTAGAAATTACACATTTAAATAGAATAAGGGATGATTATAACTTAGAGATTTATTTAGATTTTACTATTATAAACTTCACATTTTTATTTTAATTAAAATACCTATAAATTTCAATACATACTAAAACTATTTACTTTGCTACTTTAATTTTAAATAATTAAGACAGATCAATCGTATAAAAAAGTAAAATATCTTTAGTATAATAAATAATCAAATTATTAAATATGTATAAATGTTTAAATAAAGCAGAGACATAATTTTTCAGTATATTTAATACAAAAAACTAGATTTTCAATTTATTTTGTTTGAAGGAAATATAGAGATTTAAATCTAAAATATAAAATAAGTCAAAGATAAAACTATATAATAAAAACTATTAGATTTCAAAAACATATTTATTTTATTTTTAATATTATAATTAAAATATTCTTACAGTTATTAAATCTAAAAATTACTGGATTAAAATTTTCTGAATTTCAAATATTCAAAAATTACCTTAGCTTATAACAGAAAATTATTTATTAATTTTTATAATATTAAATTAAAAATGTTACAAAATTATAAACAGATTCCAGCAATTTTACTATAGCCAATGAAAAATTTATCTTGTTAATTCTCAAGAGGTTCTCCGAGTCTTCCCTGATTCACTCGAGGGATTTTTTGTAAATTAATTCAAACTTAAGATCTAATTTTTTCCCTTGACTCAGCTACTTATTGAAATGAAAAATAAGTTAAAATCTACAACCAAAAATGTTATTGTTTTTACAAAATGCTCTACTTATTGAATGATATTCTTGATTTTTCTCAAATTAGAAATGGAAAATTTAAAAAGAAACTATTTTAAAAAATTTGAAAGCAAATTATAAATTGCAAAATGAAAAATAAATGAAAAATGAAAACAAAATTGAAACTAAAAATTGATTTTTATATAATTAAAATCAATAATTTTTGCCCTGATGTGATTTCGTGTAATATGATGAGGTATGATTAAGATTAATAGCAAAAAATCAAAATAATTTAATTATTAGTCTTTATGAAAAAATAAAATCTGCCTTATAATTCACCTAATGATCGGGCAAAAATTAAATTACAGCAAATAAAAAATGAGTTATTTCAGTATTTTGCTTCATTATAGAATGGAGAGTTGTTTAAATTTGAATTTAAATTAATTTTTATAAGTTTCTCGGTTAATTCAACAAAATGTTTTATAAATTTAGAACTAAGCTATTTTCAACAATTTCAGCCAAATTTGACTTAATTACTTTAAGTAAATTAACAATTGCTAAGATAACAGTACTTAAATTTATTTAATAAAAGGTAAGTAAATTATTTTTTTTACTATTTCTATTCAATTTATTTTTCCCTAAGTAGTGAAGCCTAAATATAATTTTTAAAATCGAATTTAATTTAAGTAAGTTTATATTAGCTGGTTACAGAACCAATAGTCGCAACACTATTAATAACTAAAAATCTAAAAGTTAAAATAGTAAAATAAATTAGATTAAAATAATTCAGCAATAAAATCAAAAATAGTAGCAATAGTAATAGTAGAATTTTGAACAGCATTTATTCCAAAGTTCAGTTTAAAATTAGTAAGTTTAAATTAAAATAAAATTAAATATTAGAAATAAATAAATCAAAAAATAAATTTTTATATTAAGTAAATTTTAAATATAAGTAAAATCCCTAAGGAAATAATTAATAAAATTTATAAATTGTATTGTATTTTATAACTCTCAGTTGAATTGCAATTAATCTAAATATTCATATTTTTCATTACAAACTTTACAGATAAAACAAGTGAAGAAATAAATGTTTTATAATAATTAATTTTAATTTTAACTCTTATAAATTCTTAATGTTCAAGCTTTGCCTTAAAATGTTTTAGTTTTTATTTCTAAGTTTAAATATAGCCAATTTTTCTTAAACAATGTTCTCTTAATTTCTTAATTTACTTAATTTTATTCTAAGTTTAATCTTAATTTTAATTTATTCTAAATTACTTTCCTTGATTTTAACTTCCATTTTATAAATAATAAATAGTTAAGAAAATCTTTAATGAATAATTTAAAATCTAAGTTTAATCTATATTTAAAGATGAAGATGTTCCACATCGTTTTAGTTAAGGTATTATTAAAATTAATAATTTTATTTCTAAGGAACTTAATAGTAAATATTTGTAATTTTGACTTAAACTCTAAAAAAAATAAAACATTGAATTTAGGCAGAGAATTAAATTTATTATTATGAAAGAAAGTTAGAATTTGGTAATTTTAGGAAACTGTAAAACTAATTGAATTTCAAAGCTAAATTATATCATAAACAATTTGGAAAATTGTAAATATTATAATTACCATGTTTTGTATATTTATAAAATATTTAAATCTTAGCATAATCTAAGTATCTCGTCTATCCTTAAAATAACAACAAATATATCTACCTTTATTTTAAATTCATTAATATTGAAAAATGCATACTAAATGCTAAGATAGTACATTTATATTGAATGATACTCAATTTAATTGAATAATTGAATTTAAATTAGTAAATAAAACTCTAGCAATTTATAAAAAATGTTTGTAATAGAACTTGGCATGAATTTGTGCCTCTAAAATATTGCAAGGTTATTGGAAAAAAGTGATATAGAATTGCAAATTAGAGTGTATGTTTCACTAGCGTGAATTAAATCAAGTGTATTTAAGCCCTCTGCAAAAAGTGTAAGTGTAATTATCTTTATTTAGTTTAATTTACCATGTATAAATAGTGCTTAAGTAGCTTAGCTATATTGCTATTCCAATATAACAAACATCAGAGAGCAAAATTAGCGCAATTTTTAAGACAAATAATATTTAAAAAATGCACTTACTTAAATTCCAATACACAGATCAATACAACGTAAGTTGCTCTTCAAAATGCACACAAAGCGCAGTGAAGTTAGTAGAGTGTGTAAAAGTTGCGTGGTTAAAAAAGAAAGTGCGATAGCCATGGCAAATTTATCACTTTTTGATTTCCATTTTAAGTTTAATTATTAAAGTAGTAATTATTAATTAATAAAAATCAAACTTAATTCAAATGTGGAGGTAAAACCGCATCCCCTCACAAATAGTGTGAACGGTAAAACTTCGCCCCTAGTCGGTCAACAGGGTACAAACCCCATATATTCTTGATCAGCATGTCAAACTCTATAAGACTGGTAAGTATGGCCTCAAAATAAAATCATGAAATTTTTCCCATTTTCACCGTACTTGCATTCTCGAGATCGGCTTCCTCAAATTAAGTTAAATTCTGTCCTTTTAAATTTCCTTATTTATCGATATACTTAAAACTTTTTATCAACTTACAAATTCTATGTGTACATACGTATTGGGGTTTATATATATTTCAAGAAATATTAATTATTGAAATTTAATACACGAACTATTGTGTATTTTATAATTATGAGACCTAGATTAGATTTGATGAAAAATAGTTGAAATATTAAACTAAAGAAAATATTATTAAATACAATTCTATCATATTTTATTGAAATCTTATAATAAAGTAAAAAAACACAGATAAAGAGATAAATTGAATTTAAATTTGCAAAAAATATTAATCTAGAGTTGATAAATAAATACTTTAAGTCATGTATAGATTGGCTAAACTTATTAAATAGCAAAATTTTATGGCTTTATTATTAAAAAGATTATCCTATTATTAAATTACGAAGCTTGTTTAAATTTAAAGGATAAATTCATGTAAATGGATCAATAATAAATTGATGATCTAATAGAATTTTTTTCTTTTTTTTACACTTTAAAATCATTAAGTATCTAATTTATAATAATATCCAAATGACTTTTGGAAAATTAATGGGATAAAATTGTACAAAAATTCTATAATTTCTATATATTTATTAAAGGCATTTTTTATTTCTTTATAATAATCTTCATCCCCAAATTATTATAATGCTTCATTTAGTTGTAAAATATTAATGAATTTAAGACATCTTCATATTAAAATAATAGTAAAATTAGTTATTTTTAATTAAAGTTTACAATTTTTACCTTCTTACAAAATACTTTGTACTTAAGTATTTGTTAAGAAAAAGACTTACTAATAATTAAGTGTTGAACGTAGTTTCTAAACCTCTTGAATATAGAAACTTAAAATACTTGCACAAGATTTAATTTATATATAATTTCATATTTATCAAGCATAAGTTATTGTGACTTCTATTATAATTTTAATAAATTATAAACAAATCTTTATAGGCTTACTTAATAAAATTAAATACATACTAATTAAATCAATCCATTTATAATCAATATACCAAATGAAATTATAGTGTAATAAGAAAATATATCAGTAATATTAATCACTTAAGCAACACAACTTTCTAATTTAAGTCTTCCTAACTGATTTAAAAGGCTGAAGCACTTTCATTCAATTGATGATTGAAGATTCTGATAGAATCAGCACGTGATAGGCTACCTTATCAAAATAATATTATTAATAACAATTAGAAGTTGTGGAGACTGACAGTGACTTGCCAGACATCAACTCAAATTCGTCATTGCACTATATATTTTAAGAAAATATAAGAATTTAATAAACTAATTATATTATATCATATTTGAATAATGGAGATGATGAAGCAAAGCTATTCGTTCATTAAAAATGTAAGTTACAATAAAAAATACTATAAATATAATTTTTATTGGGTGCTGGTAGGAGCAGTAGTAGCACTTGATAGACTCAACAGACAAACTAAAAACAAGTGAAAATTTACGCTCATAAAAATGGAACAAAGTGTGAAGGTAAAAAAAAAGATGACAAGTAAAACTTTAATATTAATTTATTTCATTTTTTATCTATTACAAATGAATTTTGTAATTAACTTTATTTCTTTAGAAAATATTATGGATACCTCATTATTCTTGAAATACTTTCGAAATTGAGATATTATAATTAATTAAATAAATAGTAAATCAAAATAGTGACAGTTAAAGTTGTCCAATTTAAACGATCTTGGGCTCATTCAATAGAGAATTTAAAATTAGCTGGACCTTAGTATTGGCGGTACTATTTTATCGCATGCATGTAACGAGATAACAGCACTTTAATGTGGTGGTATAATTTAGGGAGTTTAGAGGTGCTTTATTAGACTCAAGTTATATTTTCAGAGATGTGATAAAATGGTGCCACCTCTAAAAAAGTCCAAGCTAATTTTGAATTTTCTATCGAATGAGTTCAAAATCGTTTAAAATGGCCTACTTTAACTGCCACGATTTCGAATTTTTACTATTTTAATTATAATTAAATTTCCAATTCAAATGTATTTCTACAATAATGTGTTCACCTTTTATGATGGATACTTTACTCAGGAGAATATGACAATAAGTAATTATCAAGATGTTTTGAAATACTAAATATATTATGAAATTAGCCAATAAGGTCAAAAAGGAAACCAGGCAAAAAGTACCAAACTCCTCAATAATAGTACAAATAGTAATTACTAATATATTGCTAATTAAAATCAATACTTCACATAAAGTCTGTTCAAATCAGTAACTTTGAATATAACGAAGTGGATAAAATCTTATTATTTAGAGACTTATAATATTAAAAACTCGCTATATTATTCTCAAGTAGGCATCAAAGTTTTTGGACAATCTTTAAAACTGAAGCTTTTCTCGTTTTTTTAAATATTATTATGAAAAATTATTGCTCGTGTAATAAATATTATTTAAAATTAAATCAGAATATTAATTTATTATTAGATATTGATTAAACTAAATAAATATATTAAACAAAATAGTAAATTCTATTAATAAAAATTAGATATAATTAGCAAAATATAATAAATTAAATAACTATATAGTAAAGCATAAATATGTAAATATAAAATAATTAAATTAAATAAAGAAAGTGCTTTTATTTGATACAATATATTCGCTCATTCTTAAAAATTATATTAATTATTAAAATAAGAAATAAGAATGGG
>ARYC01017501.1:0-10593 GCA_000711775.1 Oxytricha trifallax | reverse complement strand
TTCTTTATAGTTTAAGCTTCCATAAGTATTTCTCAAGAAGAATTAGTTATCTTTCACCCAAATAATCATTTTTACTGTAGCACCATAACACATGTTGCTCAACAGATCATAAGCGTTTTTGTTCTTCATTCTTGCTGTTTGAGCGAAAATGTGAGTAGGTGAGTACTTGTTAAATAAGCTTTATAGCTCTTATTCACAGTTATTGTAGAAAACGAAGTCAATTTTCTGCAGGCGACTCATGATATCTTTATCTGCTTCAAAGATATTTAAAATCTTGGCATAGAATTCTTAAGCATCCTTAAAACGGACAATGAAGCTCTCTACAGCGATGCAGGTGGTGTTCTATCTTAAGGCAATCAAATAAGCAAGTTCTCCATACCTGGCAGTGAAATCAAGAAAAACATCACTGTTGTCAAACCCATAAGCATTGTACTGATAAAAGATCTTTTTCAGCTCTTTCTCTTTGATTTCCCTGTTTTCGTAGTATACTTAGCCTCGATGTTTGAAAGGTCTTGATCTGCTCATGCTTCCAAGAGCGTCACCTTCATAGGCAGCAGAATCTACCTTTGTTTTCTCAATGGAGATGAAATTAAATATCTCGTAAAGAGCATATGAGAACTTGTAAGCAGCTTTGATGGAGCAGAGTTCCCTTCAGAATTAATAATCTCAAGATCTTTCATAGGTATGTCAGCTGAGTCGGGGTTGTTGAATGTTGAAAGGCCAGTTACGATAACTTCAGCTGATGAGTTGAGAGTGAACTTGTGAGAGGAGTGAGAGTGCTCTACTAATTCCTAAACTGAAGCCATGGTTTGCTCACAATTTTTTATCATGCAAGGAAACAGATGTAAGTTTGCTTACATTCTTTAATTTAAAATAAGATTATAATTTAAGATACGAAACAAATTAAAGATAGACTGGGAATATCTATTAGATTAAAATTACAGTGTATGGGAATTTAGATTTAGCTTTTAATTATAAAGTGTACTTTAATTAGGGAAAGCAGTAAAAGCATATATGAATTGAGATGAATTTTTTTTCAAAACAAAATAAACTACTTATAAAAATACTCAAACTGCGATAGCTCTGTTCTTGTCATTATCATTTCTTCTAAAATTTATGATGTCCAAATCAATTGAACCACTTGCGTCCTTCTTCAAATCAAAGTAGAATTCATGTTGCAATGCTTGAGCAGGTGTGATTCTCTCAGTGTAGTCTTCATTTAAAAGCTGCTTGATTAGATCGAAGAAGTTTCCAGGCTCTGCATGCTTAATAATCACTGGTAGAGGAGGCTGCCTTTCAGAAGTTTGGATTTGCTTAATTTAAGTGGAGGTGAATGGCAGGTTCTTATATATCATTTGATAGAAAGTTATTCTGAGTGCATAAGAACCGATTTTTCTGAAATCACGAGCAGGTAAATGAAATTTAGGCAGTCGCTTGAATATTTCAGGAGCTTAGTACCCAAAAGATCCTCCAAAATTAGGGTTGTTGTAATTTCCCCAGTCGCATACCACTGGCATCCAATTTTCATTCATGAGAATGTTTGCAGGCTTGATATCAAGATGGTTGACGAGGAGTTTATGAGCAGCAGCTATACCTTGAAGAATACAATAGGAAATTGTCTAAATCTATCTGAGATTGAACTTTTGCGTTTGGATGAGATTGGCTAGGTTTTCAGAGTAAATATCCATAAGCATTGCTCTCTTGTCAAAGTACTCAATCTGGGTTACAACTTTGATAATGAAGAGCTTTCCTTTTTGTATGGAATTTTGAATCTTATTTATAATGTTGAATTCTGCTTAATACAAATCCTGATTATCTAATGCTCCTGGGAATTTAATGGCATACTTCTTGTAAGGTATTTTTAAGGACAGAGCTTGTTCTCCTGAAACTGGGTAGCAAGAATAGACATACCCATATCCTCAGCTACCAAGCTTATCAACAATATTGAATCCTTATCGTTGGGCCTCTTACTTTTAGCAATAGTGTAAGTCATTTTTTAGCCTGTCCACCCTTCTCTTATAGTACTCATTATCCTTTTTGAACTGATGTCTCTCCTATGCAATTGATTCAATCAAGCTCACTCCTTCTAAATACAAGCTCTGGTATTATTGGTGCAAAGAATCCCACTTCATGAAGCGCTGCTATGATGTCAAGTTCAATTTGGTAAATACAAAGTCTTCAACTTGGTGACGAATGCAGGCATCTTTAATTTGTAATTCTGTGAAGGGCAACTCATCATCTGAATCATACTCAATGATTTTGGTAGGGAAGTTGATCTTCGATTTCTTTATGATTAATTGCATGACCTCAAGCTCTTTCTTAGCTTTTAATGCATTGCTTTTTACTTCTTCAGTTTTCTTGCCGAACTGCTCTAAATTCTCAGTCAAGAAGGATCCCCGCAATTTCATGTTTGATTGAGCTTTCACAGAGTAATTAGCTAGATTTTGTCTCTTATAGAGAGATTAAAGCTCAGAAACTTAATCTGGATGGTTCTGCTAAGTTCTCTTTTGTAAAAGCGAGGGCATCTTTTGTGAACACTCTTGACCAAACTAGGAGTGGGTTTTATTTACTGTGGCATTAATGAATGACATCTGTACTTGAACTCCGTGATTGAGAGCGGTGTCCTACTCTACAATTTATTAGCTCATCCTTTGATCATCGTGGACAGCAGATGAATGTTACCCATTAGAGTGATCATGCCTTATTCTTGAATAGCAGTAAAATGAATGCCCTTAATGAGAACCCTGTAAATAAAGAATGAACTTATCTCCAGTATAGGTAAAGTCTTTCAAGCCAAGTGTTTCGAAACTTATGGCAACATTTTGGTTCCAAATGAGTGTTTCGACTGCTGGTGACTTGTTGATAAGTTCTGTTGTTGCGATCAAAGATTCTCTAGACATCAGGGTGTTGTAAGAGTAGATATGAGTAATGGGCTTCTTATCTAAAGTAACTAGCTCTTTCATCTTTGCGATGTCATTGTGAATGAAATTCACTTTGCTCAACCTCTGGGCTATAGCATTGTTATCTTTGAAAAGCTCCAGGTTTTTATCAAGAACCTACTAAGCAATATTAATCCTTTAATCAACGATCTCAATTCCAGTGCTGTGTACTTTTGACTGCATAGCTACTTGGAATACCACTTGCCCAAAGCTGCTACCAATATCAAGGAATGTGGATTGTTTATTCATCCCTAATTTTTTCAAAAAGCCCTAGAGAATTTTGACCGAGCCAAAGGTGATTTCTCCATGGGTTGTTGAAACTTAGCTACTCTTAACAAGTGGACACTAGACCATTTAAGTGTTTGATCTTAAGCTTCTTTGCATAGCATTAGGATGATCTGGAATGCTTTTAAACTACTCATGAAATAAAATGTTGGAATAAAGATTGCTTTTCTGTTTCAACTCAGTCAGAATCTGCTAAAGAGTGATTTTTATAGCTTACTGAGTCTTTGATTACTCTTCATCCATTAACTTCGATTCAGTTATGTGACCATCTTAATACTACACTGATTGGTTTCTATTGACAACTTGAAATTGATTCTCATCAAATTAGTTTAGAGGACCTTCAAATGCTTAGTTTTCTGCTTGTTTCATTTGAGAATCATCATTAACTTGGACAGGCTCTTTGATGGATTCTTGTCTAATACTACCATTGATGAATAATCTTTTGACAGAAATTCTGGGCACTTGATCGCAAAACTCTAAGTTGATCGATTTGGATTTGAGTTGGCTCTGCTGGTTAATTTATACTTTCTGAACTTAAAGAGTTGGAGGACAGTAGTATACCTTGTAGCACTTATCTTTAAGCTTTTCTTGTACAACTTGCAAAGCTTGCATTACGATAGGTTCACACTCTTTCCTTATCTAAGTCGAAACATCGTTTATCTGCTTAAGGAAGTCATCAACAATTATTGGAGAAGCTTAAGAAATTGAGGAAAAATCTGAGAGAGTTAGATTTTGCCAATTGTGATTCGTGTTTCTCATCAAGTGAAGCTCTTCCATTTAGTTGGCATCGACTGAGTTCTATTAGAGCTGCCTATGTATTCCCTCTTCGATCAATTGTTCTTCAATCACTTCAACAGCATGCTCAACAGCTCCAGGCATCTGCAAATTGGCATCAATCATCATTTGCTAATTTCCAGCATCAATCTCCAATTCATTTCCCTTCACTTCTTCTTCAGCAATGACTTAGTTTTACTGCTGCTGAATTTCAGGAATCAACTCTGGAAAGTGTTGCTTGAGGATTTCCAATACCATTGGTGTAGGTTCTTTTAAATACTTTCCTTTAATGTGCTTTCTGAGACTATCTTTCGAAGCGAACGGCTTTAAACAATCCTTGCAGAGAACATGAATTTTCTTGTACTTCTCAATCAAGTCATTGATTTTCTTCTCACTGTATGCTTCTCCGTGAAAGCTACTCATGTGTTTGTAAAGGGACTGAGAAAAGATGAAATCTGCTCCACAATTAGGGAAATAGCAAACAAATGGCTTGTTAGGTTTCGGTTCAAGTTCTACAATTTACATATTGTAAAATTAAGTTAGAATTATAAATTGAAATTATCCAAATTCAAATAACTTACAGTTTGTTAAGCAATGCAATGTTAATCTTGTTGAAAGTTGTAGCTTAGTTAAGGAACATGGATTCACTACTTTTGAATCGTTTCGATCTGTATACGTTAAGGATGAAGTCTTGTCAATATAAGTTATACTTACTAAGATTTGGAATCAGCATATTATCAAGTTGTATAATTCTACCTTAGGTTGCATAGTTCCAAGTGAAGATACCCTGAAGATACCTCAAGGTTGTATGGTTCCAGGTTGTATGGATCCAGGTTGTATGATTCCAGGTTGTATAGTTCCAAGTTGTATTAATCCAAGTTGCATGATTCCACTCACTTTGTTGTATAGTTTCAGTTGATTGGATTCAGTTGCATACATGGATGATTGTATATAGTTCCTGGTTGTATGGATCCAGGTTGTATAGTTCCATGTTACTTTGATCCATGTTGTATAGGACTGGGTTGCATAGTTCCAGGTGAAGATACCCTGAAGATACCAATATTTAGAGCTTTCAACTTTTAGTAATTCATCACTATTGTTTATCATCTATTATAACTAATGAACTGTTTTATTAGGTTGCATGAGAGATAGCTGCAAGTAATGGTAAGTTGTTTATATAGGAGAGTTTCAACCCATCGCAATCATCATTTTCTCCCTAAAGTTTAAGAGTGATTAATACTTATCGCTTTCGCAAATTTAATACTAAGCAATCAAATTAATTTACAATGTAGCACTCTATTAATTACTATTAAATATGGAAAGTGCAAGCACTGCCAAGAAAGTCTACTGCTACTGCCTCCACCGCAGCTCCATCAATCCGAAGAGAATTACCTGGAGCAACTATGCGAGACACATCCAGAACTTTCATAGTGAGCGCTACCAACAACTCAAATCAATTAATGGCAAGCGCTAAGATAAGGAATCCAAGATTTTTGTTGATTACGTACTTGAAGAAGATGTAGAGTGTGTTGATGTAGATTCTCAATTATACAAGCTCAGAGGTGAAGTTGACTTGAGCAAATACAAAAGCTTCCTCAAAGATGGTATTGGTACTGGAGAGCCCTCTAAATCAAAGAAAATTGTTTCGTCCACCAAGTCAAAGCATAATCAAAGTTTGAAATTAGCAGAAGTAAGATCAAACCCAAGCTCTGGATTTACATGAAGTAAAAAGCAATTCAAAAGTCAAGGATCAAGCGCAAGGCATACATTTAAAAACTTCGCGATAGCATTGCTACCTTACATGCCAGGTGTGAAGATCTAGAAATAGAAAACAAACGATTAAGATAAACTAAAACAAAGTAATAGAAATAATAGAAAGGTAAGTTATTTGATAGGGTAGCTCCTAATTATATAAGAAATAGTAATTAACTAAATACTTTAGGTAGGTAATAACCTATCTAAATAGCGAAAAGTCACAAGTTATAGGCTTAGAGAAAGTTGAAGAAGTTTATAGATGAGATGGATTAGAGCGAGGAAAGCAATGATTAAAATGATTCCATCTCTACAAGAATACCGAAACGATCAATAGCTTAAGACTCAATCGACTCAGAAGAAGCGAGTATGAGTTTGGAAATTAATAGGGAAAGTAAATAAATTGCTTCCTAAACAGAATCAAATAGCACCAGCGAAGATGAAGATGAAGTCGACTTTGGCATTCATTCTGAAGTTGATTGTGTTATAACACCATAAAAGGTACTACCCAGAAATAAAAACGATCAGGACCAGAAAGCACTGTCGCTTACCATTAATTCGGAAGTTTGGATCGATAATGCAATTATTCTAAATCTAAAACCAAACTTTGCTTCCAACCTAAGTTATTTCGGGGTTCAACGCAAGGATTAATTAGCAAATACCACTGCCACATACTCTTAGTATTATAATCAAATGATGAAACTCTTGAAACATGGTATTTTTTCAACACAGGACGACGAAGAAGATTGCGTAAAAACCTTTGCAAAATACTTGGATTTCTTGGGCTTTGTTCAAATTTAGATTATGTATGTGCAAACAACCAAAGAGGCAACCTTTTTAATGAATGATTTGCAAAACGATTTTGAATTTAGCTGGTTGAAGTTATACTTGGGAAAGCAAGCTAAGTATAGAGCAAATCATGAGTTCAATCTGTTAAAAGAGCATAGAGATTCCAAATTCATTCTACCATGCCAGAATCTCTTTTTTGATAATGATGAGAACTTATTCATCTAGAACTTTAAGATCAATCAGAGGTGCTACCCACTTGGCAAATTCCTAATGCGTGTACCAAAACTCAAGCAAGTTTATAGACTAAGGATAGCTTTAGGAGTATGCATTGCGAATCTTGAACTGACTAAGCGTGGAATATTCGCTCCTCATCAAAGTATCGTGCGTTATCTAGTTGGCACGACTTCTACAAACTTAAGAGTACTAATAGCTGGGCTAGATTTCGCTTTCAAATAAGATAGACTCTTCAAACCTTGGAGTGGTTTTAGCATAGTTTCTAATGAAATACAGAAAGCTGCAAGAGATGACAAATCTATTCGTCAGTCTAATGAATACTTGAACAGACCAGTTGCTTTCATACTCTACTTAGTCCTAACCAGGTTAGCAAAATTTGATTAAAAAGGTAGCGAATGACGATTTTCTTTCGGATGAGGAGAAGGCAGCGCCATAGTAAGGAAATCACTTCAGAGGCTATGGCTAAGTGCAGAGACTCTGGTCTGGCAAAATCGACATAAAGTGTGTTGCTAATGAACTACTAGGCATGATCGAAGATGATTACCCGAAAAATATCATGTACCTTGAGAATGAAATCGAGTTCTTAAATAACTGTCAATGACTAATTCGCAAACTATTAATAATCCCTTCCCTAATACTTTCACAACCTAATTTATTGCATTATACTCTATAATATAATTCAATCTTCATTCTAGACAAGATAATGCAGCAATCGATTGCAATATTCATATATACTTATACCAGACATAAATTTGCATTATTATGGGGTTTTATCAAATTTTGGGTTTTAAGGTTGTATGGCTCCACCCCTTAGGTTGTATGGTTCCAGGAAGATATCCTGAAGATATCTCCAAATTTCAAGTTTTTTAAATTTTTGATTAAACCTCTCAATACTCTGCTTACATTTTGATTGATCAGGCTTACTAAGTTTAAATCGTATATAACAGACACTGTTTACATAGAAATCGATATATTAGGCAGTATCTAGTTTATGGGTGATAGTAGATTATAGCAGAGTATGAGAATTTCTTATATTTTATATGACAGTTTACAACAGCTTTAAACCCCAAAGTATGGTCTCTGACTTTAAACATCGATTTTTGCCTAAGGCCTCTGACTTAAGCTCTAATGATGTTTTCGATGCCTCTGAGATGATTAATGATGATTTGGATGGTTTTGGCATGGTTAGGCAAGAGTTGGGTAATTCAAGTGTGTTGCTCTTAAGTTTGAGAATAGGCCTAAATTCTTAGTGATACTATGGTTATGAATTGAAAAAATCACTCTGAAATCAAAATTTTATTTTGATACCCCTCTCATCCCTATACCTCCATACCACCACAAATCATGTAATATATCATAGTAACAGCGAATTTTAGTATTAGAGCTCGATTGTGGGTGATAAAGTTGATTTTAAGATGCTAGGTTGTATGACTCCACTCTAAGGTTGTATGGTTCCAGATGAAGATATTCTGAAGATACCTCAAGGTTGTCTGGTTCCACCCCTTAGGTTGTATGGTTCCAGGAAGATATCCTGAAGATATCTCCAAATTTCATGTACCAGTGTATAAAAAATTCGCTAAGTATGTATAGGGTTCAATTAGAAGTACTAAAGCTGCTTATTCAAACTACTATGCAAGAATCAACCTAAAGTTGTATGGATCCAGGTTGCATGGCTCCGGCTGTATGACTCCAGGTTGTATGGTTCCAAAAATGCCCTATTTAAGCCAGCGAATTTCATAATAATTCATTATCAAATTAAAAATTTCGCAAATTTGGGGCTAAAACCAAACTTTTGCCTCCTCAATTTCTGTGCCCTAACTTTAGACTCCTCCCTATATTTTATACTCCCCATCATTTTAACATGCTCCTTCTACTCGGGAGCATTAGGGTCCAGCCGCAGCCTATGGTTGGATACCCTCCATTTAAGAGTAAAAGTTGTTGTATTTTAAAGTTTTAGGCAAACTTCTCTGCTTTTAGGGTTTACCACTCAAAATTTTCAACCTCTAAGAGTTCAAGAGCTCCTCACAATTAATAAATCTATAGATTTGACATGCTCTATTTAATGTAAGAGCATTAGGGTCAAATAACTGCATATGGTTGGATAACCAGGTATATAGAGGATTTAGATAATTTGGAGAAATCAAATCACATGATTTAAGAGTTTTCCCTAAAATTGAGAATTTCCCTAAATTCTAAGATTTAAGAACCAGAGGTTGTTATAAAATCAATAACCAATGCTTTACCTACTTTGAGCAATTAGACTAATAAATCGATGATTTTAGAGTTGAAATTACTTGAAAATTAGGGTGCACTTGTATTTGATAAAATACTTAAAATCCAGGGATTTTTTTAGAAATCAAAATCAAAAAAAATCAAAACTTCCCTAAAGTTAGAACCGAATATTCAAATTAGTGGCAAACCCTACTTAAGCGAGGCAGTTTATAATTAAATTTATGAATTGTTTTCTCCAGGTAACTAAGAGAATTGGAACTCTTTTTTACCAGATCACTAGGCTGCGATTCAAGAGGATATTGGAATCCTAGAATTCAAAGCCGCGATCCTTCCCTTGGTGGGGGTATTAAGACACCATTGGAGGCGGTAGTCCTCCTCAATCGATAATTGATGTTATTCGTAATACAATTTGACATTGAGTACCGAGGACTACTGAGGAGATTACATTCATCACTGTGGGGCCCCAAACATTAATCATCTTAATCATTTTTATAGGAATTAATGAAGAATCAAAATCAAGTCAGCAGAATCAGAGAGATTATTGAGGCAAGGTAAGTCTTTTAATTATCAGAGCGATCTTTCAAAAAGTTGGATTTATTTTTTTAATCTTATTATAGGAACTAATAAGAAAATACAATGCGCAAAAATTTTATTGGAGAGCTCTCACATGCAATGTTTGTTCAAAACTAATCACTGTCTGCAAGATTCTGCTTAGGTTAGGGAAATTAGAGTTAGGAAGTAATAGGTTAATTTTTTATGGGCTGCTTTGATAATCTGATTCGATAAAACGTTATTATTTAAAAACTTGTGCATCTTTAAATTAATTGGAGTGGTTTGTATATTTCTCATTGGGTTTTGAGTGTAATATTATTTCATTATTGTTTTAGATCTATAATAATGCTTAAATCAGAGAGATTTTGTATATTTAGAGTAACAAGTAGGTTATTAATTATTAGTTAGTAAAACCTTTTATATATCACTTTTAATGTAAATTAATAATTTAGGGATTAAAGCTAATAAAAGCTTAATTTAAATTAGTTTTAGGTAATTATGATTATGACTACTGAGTTTATTATGCATAGTGTAGGAATTATAGATCATATAAGTATGACTATCGCAGTTTAAACTGCTTATAACTAATAATATCACATTACTTAAATCAAACTGTAAAACTGACTGATCCAAAAAATTCTTAGGGTTCTGGCATTTCATGCGATGTCAACTGCTTCCTCATTTCTTCATCATACTTATTCACAGTCTTTCTGTATTCTCCCTTGATTTAGCTATAAATTGCGCGTAAGCGATAGTTTGAATAGTATAATAGTATTGCTTACTCTACCTGTGTAAGACTGTCGTTATCAAAGCTGAAGAACCAACCGTCTGAAGGATCGTCAGGATCAAGATTAATATACTATTAGTGCATGTGTGGATCCTCCTTCTTGAATGGGTATATCCCTACGTTATGATAGCCACACCACTTATAGGTTACCACCACAATTGGTTCACTCGGAGCAACCTCCAGAAGTACAACATTTGAAAATCCACTTTGAGGATCCACCTGGAACTTGTAAGTTCGCTTGAAGCGTTC
>ARYC01017500.1:0-14868 GCA_000711775.1 Oxytricha trifallax | reverse complement strand
TGGATTCTTGTCTAATACTACCATTGATGAATAATCTTTTGACAGAAATTCTGGGCACTTGATCGCAGAACTCTAAGTTGATCGATTTGGATTTGAGTTGGGTCTGCTGGTTAATTTATACTTTCTGAACTTAAAGAGTTGGAGGACAGTAGTATACCTTGTAGCACTTATCTTTAAGCTTTTCTTGTACAACTTGCAAAGCTTGCATTACGATAGGTTCACACTCTTTCCTTATCTAAGTCGAAACATCGTTTATCTGCTTAAGGAAGTCATCAACAATTATTGGAGAAGCTTAAGAAATTGAGGAAAAATCTGAGAGAGTTAGATTTTGCCAATTGTGATTCGTGTTTCTCATCAAGTGAAGCTCTTCCATTTAGTTGGCATTGACTGAGTTCTATTAGAGCTGCCTATGTAAATACCCTCTTCGATCAATTGTTCTTCAATCACTTCAACAGCATGCTCAACAGCTCCAGGCATCTGCAAATTGGCATCAATCATCATTTGCTAATTTCCAGCATCAATCTCCAATTCATTTCCCTTCACTTCTTCTTCAGCAATGACTTAGTTTTACTGCTGCTGAATTTCAGGAATCAACTCTGGAAAGTGTTGCTTGAGGATTTCCAATACCATTGGTGTAGGTTCTTTTAAATACTTTCCTTTAATGTGCTTTCTGAGACTATCTTTCGAAGCGAACGGCTTTAAACAATCCTTGCAGAGAACATGAATTTTCTTGTACTTCTCAATCAAGTCATTGATTTTCTTCTCACTGTATGCTTCTCCGTGAAAGCTACTCATTTGTTTGTAGAGGACTGAGAAAAGATGAAATCTGCTCCACAATTAGGGAAATAGCAAACAAATGGCTTGTTAGGTTTCGGTTCAAGTTCTACAATTTACATATTGTAAAATTAAGTTAGAATTATAAATTGAAATTATCCAAATTCAAATAACTTACAGTTTGTTAAGCAATGCAATGTTAATCTTGTTGAAAGTTGTAGCTTAGTTAAGGAACATGGATTCACTACTTTTGAATCGTTTCGATCTGTATACGTTAAGGATGAAGTCTTGTCAATATAAGTTATACTTACTAAGATTTGGAATCAGTATATCATCAAGTTGTATAGTTCTACCTTAGGTTGCATAGTTCCAAGTGAAGATACCCTGAAGATACCTCAAGGTTGTATGGTTCCAGGTTGTATGGATCCTGGTTGTATGGATCCAGGTTGTATAGTTCCATGTTACTTTGATCCATGTTGTATAGGACTGGGTTGCATAGTTCCAGGTGAAGATACCCTGAAGATACGAATATTTAGAGCTTTCAACTTTTAGTAATTCATCACTATTGTTTATCATATGTTATAACTAATGAACTGTTTTATTTGGTTGCATGAGAGAAAGCTGCAAGTAATGGTAAGTTGTTTATATAGGAGAGTTTCAACCCATCGCAATCATCATTTTCTCCCTAAAGTTTAAGAGTGATTAATACTTATCGCTTTCGCAAATTTAATACTAAGCAATCAAATTAATTTACAATGTAGCACTCTATTAATTACTATTAAATATGGAAAGTGCAAGCACTGCCAAGAAAGTCTACTGCCTCCACTGCAGCTCCATCAATCCGAAGAGAATTACCTGGAGCAACTATGCGAGACACATCCAGAACTTTCATAGTGAGCGCTACTAATAACTCAAATCAATTAATGGCAAGCGCTAAGTTAAGGAATCCAAGATTTTTGTTGATTACGTACTTGAAGAAGATGTAGAGTGTGTTGATGTTGATTCTCAATTATACAAGCTCAGAGGTGAAGTTGACTTGAGCAAATACAAAAGCTTCCTCAAAGATGGTATTGGTACTGGAGAGCCCTCTAAATCAAAGAAAATTGTTTCGTCCACCAAGTCAAAGCATAATCAAAGTTTGAAATTAGCAGAAGTAAGATCAAACCCAAGCTCTGGATTTACATGAAGTAAAAAGCAATTCAAAAGTCTAGGATCAAGCGCAAGGCATACATTTAAAAACTTCGCGATAGCATTGCTACCTTACATGCCAGGTGTGAAGATCTAGAAATAGAAAACAAACGATTAAGATAAACTAAAACAAAGTAATAGAAATAATAGAAAGGTAAGTTATTTGATAGGGTAGCTCCTAATTATATAAGAAATAGTAATTAACTAAATACTTTAGGTAGGTAATAACCTATCTAAATAGCGAAAAGTCACAAGTTATAGGCTTAGAGAAAGTTGAAGAAGTTTATAGATGAGATGGATTAGAGCGAGGAAAGCAATGATTAAAATGATTCCATCTCTACAAGAATACCGAAACGATCAATAGCTTAAGACTCAATCGACTCAGAAGAAGCGAGTATGAGTTTGGAAATTAATAGGGAAAGTAAATAAATTGCTTCCTAAACAGAATCAAATAGCACCAGCGAAGATGAAGATGAAGTCGACTTTGGCATTCATTCTGAAGTTGATTGTGTTATAACACCATAAAAGGTACTACCAGAAATAAGAACGATCAGGACAGAAAGCGTTGTCGTTACCATTATTGGAGTTGGATGATAATGCAATATTCTTAATCTATAAAACTTTTGCTTCCAACTAAGTTATTCGGTTCAACGCAAGGATTAATTAGCAAATACCACTGCCATATTCTTAGTATTATAATCAAATGATGAAACTCTTGAAACATGGTATTTTCTCAACACAGGACGACGAAGAAGATTGCGTAAAAACCTTTGCAAAATACTTGGATTTCTTGGGCTTTGTTCAAATTTAGATTATGTATGTGCAAACAACCAAAGAGGCAACCTTTTTAATGAATGATTTGCAAAACGATTTTGAATTTAGCTGGTTGAAGTTATACTTGGGAAAGCACGCTAAGTTTAGAGCAAATCATGAGTTCAATCTGTTAAAAGAGCATAGAGATTCCAAATTCATTCTACCATGCCAGAATCTCTTTTTTGATAATGATGAGAACTTATTCATCTAGAACTTTAAGATCAATCAGAGGTGCTACCCACTTGGCAAATTCCTAATGCGTGTACCAAAACTCAAGCAAGTTTATAGACTAAGGATAGCTTTAGGAGTATGCATTGCGAATCTTGAACTGACTAAGCGTGGAATATTCGCTCCTCATCAAAGTATCGTGCGTTATCTAGTTGGCACGACTTCTACAAACTTAAGAGTACTAATAGCTGGGCTAGATTTCGCTTTCAAATAAGATAGACTCTTCAAACCTTGGAGTGGTTTTAGCATAGTTTCTAATGAAATACAGAAAGCTGCAAGAGATGACAAATCTATTCGTCAGTCTAATGAATACCTTGAACAGACCAGTTGCTTTCATACTCTACTTAGTCCTAAAGCCAGGTTAGCAAAATTTGATTAAAAAGGTAGCGAATGACGATTTTCTTTCGGATGAGGAGAAGGCAGCGCCATAGTAAGGAAATCACTTCAGAGGCTATGGCTAAGTGCAGAGACTCTGGTCTGGCAAAATCGACATAAAGTGTGTTGCTAATGAACTACTAGGCATGATCGAAGATGATTACCCGAAAAATATCATGTACCTTGAGAATGAAATCGAGTTCTTAAATAACTGTCAATGACTAATTCGCAAACTATTAATAATCCCTTCCCTAATACTTTCACAACCTAATTTATTGCATTATACTCTATAATATAATTCAATCTTGATTCTAGACAAGATAATGCAGCAATCGATTGCAATATTAATATATACTTATACCAGACATAAATTTGCATTATTATGGGGTTTTATCAAATTTTGGGTTTTAAGGTTGTATGGCTCCACCCTTTAGGTTGTATGGTTCCAGGAAGATATCCTGAAGATATCTCCAAAATTCAAGTTTTTTTAATTTTTGATTAAACCTCTCAATACTCTGCTTACATTTTGATTGATCAGGCTTACTAAGTTTAAATCGTATATAACAGACACTGTTTACATAGAAATCGATATATTAGGCAGTATCTAGTTTATGGGTGATAGTAGATTATAGCAGAGTATGAGAATTTCTTATATTTATATGACAGTTTACAACAGCTTTAAACCCCAAAGTATGGTCTCTGACTTTAAACATCGATTTTTGCCTAAGGCCTCTGACTTAAGCTCTAATGATGTTTTCGATGCCTCTGAGATGATTAATGATGATTTGGATGGTTTTGGCATGGTTAGGCAAGAGTTGGGTAATTCAAGTGTGTTGCTCTTAAGTTTGAGAATAGGCCTAAATTCTTAGTGATACTATGGTTATGAATTGAAAAAATCACTCTGAAATCAAAATTTTATTTTGATACCCCTCTCATCCCTATACCTCCATACCACCACAAATCATGTAATATATCATAGTAACAGCGAATTTTAGTATTAGAGCTCGATTGTGGGTGATAAAGTTGATTTTAAGATGCTAGGTTGTATGACTCCACTCTAAGGTTGTATGGTTCCAGATGAAGATATCCTGAAGATACCTCAAGGTTGTCTGGTTCCACCCCTTAGGTTGTATGGTTCCAGGAAGATATCCTGAAGATATCTCCAAATTTCATGTACCAGTGTATAAAAAATTCGCTAAGTATGTATAGGGTTCAATTAGAAGTACTAAAGCTGCTTATTCAAACTACTATGCAAGAATCAACCTAAAGTTGTATGGATCCAGGTTGCATTGCTCCGGCTGTATGACTCCAGGTTGTATGGTTCCAAAAATGCCCTATTTAAGCCAGCGAATTTCATAATAATTCATTATCAAATTATAAATTTCGCAAATTTGGGGCTAAAACCAAACTTTTGCCTCCTCAATTTCTGTGCCCTAACTTTAGACTCCTCGCTATATTTTATACTCCCCATCATTTTAACATGCTCCTTCTACTCGGGAGCATTAGGGTCCAGCCGCAGCCTATGGTTGGATACCCTCCATTTAAGAGTAAAAGTTGTTGTATTTTAAAGTTTTAAGCAAACTTCTCTGCTTTTAGGGTTTACCAGTCAAAATTTTCAACCTCTAAGAGTTCAAGAGCTCCTCACAATTATTAAATCTATAGATTTGACATGCTCTATTTAATGTAAGAGCATTAGGGTCAAATAACTGCATATGGTTGGATAACCAGGTATATAGAGGATTTAGATAATTTGGAGAAATCAAATCATATGATTTAAGAGTTTTCCCTAAAATTGAGAATTTCCCTAAATTCTAAGATTTAAGAACCAGAGGTTGTTATAAAATCAATAACCAATGCTTTACCTACTTTGAGCAATTAGACTAATAAATTAAGCGTGGTCGATGATTTTAGAGTTGAAATTACTTGAAAATTAGGGTGCACTTGTATTTGATAAAATACTTAAAATCCAGGGATTTTTTTAGAAATCAAAATCAAAAAAAATCAAAACTTCCCTAAAGTTAGAACCGAATATTCAAATTAGTGGCAAACCCTACTTAAGCGAGGCAGTTTATAATTAAATTTATGAATTGTTTTCTCCAGGTAACTAAGAGAATTGGAACTCTTTTTTACCAGATCACTAGGCTGCGATTCAAGAGGATATTGGAATCCTAGAATTCAAAGCCGCGATCCTTCCCTTGGTGGGGGTATTAAGACACCATTGGAGGCGGTAGTCCTCCTCAATCGATAATTGATGTTATTCGTAATACAATTTGACATTGAGTACCGAGGACTACTGAGGAGATTACATTCATCACTGTGGGGCCCCAAACATTAATCATCTTAATCATTTTTATAGGAATTAATGAAGAATCAAAATCAAGTCAGCAGAATCAGAGAGATTATTGAGGCAAGGTAAGTCTTTTAATTATCAGAGCGATCTTTCAAAAAGTTGGATTTATTTTTTTAATCTTATTATAGGAACTAATAAGAAAATACAATGCGCAAAAATTTTATTGGAGAGCTCTCACATGCAATGTTTGTTCAAAACTAATCACTGTCTGCAAGATTCTGCTTAGGTTAGGGAAATTAGAGTTAGGAAGTAATAGGTTAATTTTTTATGGGCTGCTTTGATAATCTGATTCGATAAAACGTTATTATTTAAAAACTTGTGCATCTTTAAATTAATTGGAGTGGTTTGTATATTTCTCATTGGGTTTTGAGTGTAATATTATTTCATTATTGTTTTAGATCTATAATAATGCTTAAATCAGAGAGATTTTGTATATTTAGAGTAACAAGTAGGTTATTAATTATTAGTTAGTAAAACCTTTTATATATCACTTTTAATGTAAATTAATAATTTAGGGATTAAAGCTAATAAAAGCTTAATTTAAATTAGTTTTAGGTAATTATGATTATGACTACTGAGTTTATTATGCATAGTGTAGGAATTATAGATCATATAAGTATGACTATCGCAGTTTAAACTGCTTATAACTAATAATATCACATTACTTAAATCAAACTGTAAAACTGACTGATCCAAAAAATTCTTAGGGTTCTGGCATTTCATGCGATGTCAACTGCTTCCACATTTCTTCATCATACTTATTCACAGTCTTTCTGTATTCTCCCTTGATTTAGCTATAAATTGCGCGTAAGCGATAGTTTGAATAGTATAATAGTATTGCTTACTCTACCTGTATAAGACTGTCGTTATCAAAGCTGAAGAACCAACCGTCTGAAGGATCGTCAGGATCAAGATTAATATACTATTAGTGCATGTGTGGATCCTCCTTCTTGAATGGGTATATCCATACGTTATGATAGCCACACCACTTATAGGTTACCACCACAATTGGTTCACTCGGAGCAACCTCCAGAAGTACAACGTTTGAAAATCCACTTTGAGGATCCACCTGGAACTTGAAAGTTCGCTTGAAGCGTTCATCGATCACCTATACTTGAGAACCATTACTTATGTTGAAAATCTTGCCTTGTAAATCTCGACGATGTATCCACCAGGTGCATGAGCAGAGTGCTTGAAGGTGAAGCAGTGCTGCTTCGTAAGTTTGCTTGACTTCATTCTTAAGTTTTATTATAGAATTATATGATTATTACTTAATAATAAATATAAAGAACTTATTTAAGTATTAAAGACTATATATTTTACTGATAAGGCTGCGCTTCATTAATACTTGAAGCTCAAACTATACTACTCTTAGTTGTGAACAGGCGCTGAGTTGATCAACCAAGCTCTTAAGCTTAAGCAGGCCTATACCTAAAGTTAATGACTTCTATCACAAATCGGATAAGTTTTTAGTTGTCTCCCTTGTACAGGCCCTCAATCTGAATTGTTCTGATGGTGTGAAAGACAAGTTGGATGCCGAACACGATTCTGTACTGCTCCAGCGATTCATCCACGATTTGAAGGACTAGAGTGCCAGTCAGATTCTACCCTGTTTAGTCTGTTATGAATGAGTGCTGCATTAAAAAGGCCAGATAAATACAATTATTATCATTAATTTAAATTATTCGACTTAAGAATAGCTCAATCACTTATTATAAATTGAGCATTGCATATATTAATAATAATAGTGTAAGAATTAAAGCAAATGTAATTTTCTTATTGAAAAAATAGAATAACTTGTCAAACAGTAAACACTTAAGTTTTTGGAAAATATACTTGAGAAATATTATAAATGAAAGAGCAGCAACGAACTTCACTACTGGAGACCAAAATCATCTAGACCATCCTTGTCTCCATCTTTCTTGACGATGTCTGATGAATTTCCTGGCAAAGCCTGATTGTTCTAATCTTGAGGCAATCCTACACCCTGGTCTATGTTGCTGTTGTTTGGTCCTGGTTGATTTCTTAGTTGCTCTTGCTGCTGCACTTGCTGTTACTCTTGCTGCTACACTTGCTGCTGCTCTTGCTGCTACTCTTGCTGCTACTCTTGCTGCTCTTGTGGTTGCTCTTGCTTCTGCTCTTCGATCTACTCTTGCTTCTGCTTGCTGCTCTTCGATCTACTCTTGCTTCTGCTCTTCGATCTACTCTTGCTGCTCTTCGAGCTTCTTCTGAATCTAGAGCTGTTGTGATGGATGATCTTAATCTATTTCTTGTTCTGATTGTGTCTCTTCCAGATTTAGTTCTTAATTTTTCTCATGTTCTTGTAGTTGATCTTGGTTCTGCTTTTGCAGTTACTCTTACTACTTCTGCTCCTCCTCATGCTGTTTCTCTTCCTGAGAAGAAGGAGAGTGGCTACCCAATGCTATCATACCCTTTTCATAATCATCATCATCAACATCTTACTCATTAAGTCCATCTTATTGAATCTCCTCAAATTATTCTTAAGAGGAGTTGGCATGTTGTTAATTCTGCAGGTTGTACTCATTGAACTAAACTTAGTCATCCTAACAGCCAGGGTGTCTTTAGAACGAAAGCTCATACTATGACTGTTGTAATCCTTCATTCCATTTGTTGCCATCAACTTGCACTTGGGAATCCTGTTGAATTTGGTTAGCGCTCAAGTTCTTAGAGCAAGACTGGGGATTTGAAAGTGAATTTTGCTATTGTTGGGTCAAATACACGTTTTGATCAGGCTCTTCCACGCGCATCAATAAATCGTCTTAAGAATTTACTTTTGAGGAGGAATTCTGATTAACGGGGTTTTAAATTAATGTTTGCTAGACCAATTCACTGAAAGCAGGAAACTGTCTCTTCTTAACATTTGCCTTTGGAACAGCTTTCTTCTTCTGTTTTTTAGTTCTTTTGTGAACCTTTTGGTTTTTGTTTCCTTTCTCGATTCCTTTCTTCTCTACCACCTATAGGGTCTTTTCTTACATCTATAGGGTTCTAGTTTTTCTGGACTTATTATCAGGAACTTATGAATTGTTATTCATACTATTGATAAAGGGGTTGTTTCCACTTCCTATGATAGAATTTTAAGCCAATTACAAATTTTAGAGTTGCTGCATCGAGGCAGAAAGAAGCATAAGTGGATTTATGGGATTAATTGCAGGGCTTGGATATTATGAGAAAGGTTAAGTTTGCTGTAGGGAGTTATTATAGTAGACTTAACCAGATAGGGGTAGATTTGCAACTGGACTGCTATATATGAGTTCGAGTTCATGCCAATTAGGCCTTATCTCTAATCTCCGATGATACCAAAGTGCTGATTATTTAAGAATTGCATCTTGATTGGGGTTTAAGCAGCAGTTGAAGACACTTAATCACTCTTCTAGGGACTGAAGTAATTGAAGATATTCCCACTTTGATTCTAGAAACCAGGATTCAACTGCCTGGATTGAGCTTGTGGAAGCGCTTTCTAACTATTTTGACTGTACCTATCGTTTTGGCTGAGTCCCTTTTCGATTAAAATGTCATCAAAAGGCTTTTGAATTTGATCAGGCACTTTATGGATTTATTTAATGCAATCCCTAATCATGCTGGGAGTTTGGATCGAGGTGGGTTATGTCTAATTGGCAAAACTCTGTGACTAATCTGAATTAGCATTGACATTTTCAGCTTGTTTACGAGACTCATTATCAGAATCAGTTCCACTAAGGATTTTTTCTTCCAAAGGCATGTTCTAATCAGTAGCTGCTTTTGATATGGGACTTTAAGTAAGATTATTGCCTTTCTTAACTTTCTTTGTTTGTTATGGCACGTAAGTTGGATCAGTATGACTATCTTCTTCTTATAAGGCAACTTTAGATTTGGGTGCAATAAGTTTGAGATTTTTCTTATCATTTGCTTTCTAAGCTTTACTTCTTTTTTTAGGTCTGCTAACTTTCTTCTAAGCATTGGAACCACTTGCATTATTTTGAGCTGGTATGCTATTTGTTGGTCCAAAACCCATAGTTTGTTAAGAGCTAATTTGGGCTGTGTGAGTTGAGCCTTAACTTTTTGTAGCCGTGTCAGTAGTATTGGATAAGATATTTTGGTTTTATTACTGTTGATAAATTTGGTATTGGTTCTGGTTCATTAAGTTTACAGGGTAGCTATTAAGAGATAAAGGGCTCTATTAGCATGGAACATTGTAATTAGAAACCAGGCTTGAGTCACGATGTTGACTTAAATCATTTGCATAGTTCTGACTGTATTGATTCTGCTGAGAATAGTTGCACTAGTTTGAGAACTAGTCATTCTGTGATTGATTGTACTAGTTGTGAACACCAATGCCAGAAGATTAATATCTATTCTGTTGAATCAGGCCATGGATTTAATTCACCCCTAGTTTGCCAAGAACTGTAAATTGCTGTTCTGATTCTCTGATTTTTGATAGAACACTATTAATAATTAACAACACACTATCCTTACTTGAGATTTGATTGTCTGGTTGAAGCAATGTTAAAGAATTGAGGGAATAAGTTTTTCAGTTTTTAAAGCATTGGGCTGATATGAAATTCTTTTTACTCCTCCTTTGTTCTTTGCACTGTTTTTTCTAATGGTAAGACGACATTTTTAATAATCTCTTGCTGTATGTTATCAACATAGCGAACCAACTAGGTTACGCGAGCAGGCTGGAGTTGAGAAACGTTGGTCTTGTGAATAGTGGATTCTTGACTTGTCATTTAAATGAGCAATCTTAAGTCTTGAGGATGTTAGAGGTTGAGATACTCCAGAGAGTATTGATGCCATTCATCGAACACCTCCTAATTTCTATATGTACAACAAATCAAAAGTTCATTGGGCTTACCTTGTAGTGATCCAGTTATACAAGTGAGCATTCTCATTTACCAGTGTGTTATCTAAAGCTTTGATAAAGGCCTTTGTAAATTCCCTTCCATATTTAGCAATAAATCTGGAATGCCATGCTAAAAGTTTGCACTTTGATCAGTGCTTCTTGTTAAAACCAACATCAAATCGATGATTTATGCTCTGATTTCGATGATGAAATATGGATCATAATTGTAGGGTTTAGCTTCGTTTAGTATGATTTTTTCCTTAAGCTGGCTTACATGATGGTCTATAGAAATTCTATTTTTGAATTATATTACCTGCACAAGATTGAGGGTCTTGATCTTCTTATTGCAGCCCCTTTAGAGTATTAATGACATTCACCAGTTTTGTCATTTCATCAGCTTCTTAAGTAACCATTCTGCATGCATCCACATCCTCATCTTTGTAGTCAACGTCACAGCATACTCGTATGTGAGAGCGCTAGACTAAATCATCAAATAATCGAGCTGCCGTTTTAGGTCGACTACAGCATAAAGCAATTCTTTGCCTGAATACCTATAAATTATTAGATGTGTCAAAATCTTACCAGCTAAAGATCCTTTGGAAAAATTCTCGAGCTAGAATGTGGGTGTCTGTCATAGCCCCCAAGAATGTAGTTACAGGAGTCAAGTCACGCTCACAGCCATATATTTTGATGGTGAACACAGTCTTGAGTCCTGAAAGAGCCCCATCGTCATTCATCAACTCCAAGATAACACTCATGATCACCTCCTCTTAGTCATTCTCATCCTTGATAATCACTGGAAATCTGGTTACTTTCTGTCTGCTTGACATGAGCAGCATTTGTCCATCTTTGTCAATTCTTAAAACTGCAAAGTGACTTTATGGAATAGGGGAGTCTGCAAACATGTAGATCAGCTCAACTATCAAAGTTCCATGTCGGTCCTCGAAGAAAGGCTTGAATATTTTATTGTTGAGACTGATAAACCTGCAAATACTCTGCATCCTGTACAAGTCGTAATCAAACATATCTTTTTGAAATAGAGAGCAACTTTGTAACTTCTAAATTTGCAATCAAATGCACACCAATTTAAGACGGAAGTGAGTGGAAATCTCAGGGGATTTAGGAAGTAATCGTTCAAGAACTATTCAGGTTTCATCTCAAGCAATCCGCAAACCATCATTGAGAATGCTAAAGTATTGGCGAACATAGGAGCATCGTTAAGTATAGCCAATAACCCCATAACTTCAGTTAGGTAAAAGTAGCCATTTGGATCATCTCGAAGTGAGCTCTTGAAAATGCAATTGGCGTTGAATACCATTCCTCTATTTCTATTCTAGAAGGCATTCATCTTGAAGCTATTTCTTTTGCATTAGGAGTAGTGAGGAGTATACATAAGGCGATAGTCTGATTCTTCAAAGAAGGGAGAGCCTAAGAACTTGATCTGATAGGCACCTTAAAGCTGCTGAGTAATGTGATCGTAACAGTCAAGTAAGTAAGTTTTCATACTACCCAGTTAGTAGATTTAGGCTTCTCTGAAAGCTTTTGGCCTGGCCTTTACGTACTTGAAGCGTAAGAAGGGCTGATCCTGAGGATATTTCAATAAAGCAGTCGAAGTTATCATGTTTCCAGAGGTTTTCATTTGTTCAACTGTGCGTTTGTTCAAAAATTGGAAAGTCAAACGTTTTGGCTTTTCTTGAGTGAACGTTTTCTTGGATTCTTCAAGCTACTAAACATCCTCAGTTCCAACGTCGATGGTTTGCTCTTTCTTCTCTGACTTGGATCTCTCTCTGGTTTACTTTTGATTGACGGATCTTTACCTGCTAGTCTTTGTATGCCTACACCTCAGACTAGAATTAAAGTGAATTTCTATTGAGCACAGTATCATCAAGTTTCACACTTTATTTAAACTTATTAATAAGTTTTTCAGTAGCCTCTTAATCAATTAGTGGGAAGTCTTTAAACTTGCTATTCTGATCCTCATCCTGAGAAGTGAAGACTTTAAAGTAGTCGCCTTATAACACGATTAGTTATAATTATTGAGAAATTAGTTAATAAACTAGATTACTGAATTCTTTCGTTCATCGTAACTAGTTTTACTCTGAGTTTACAACAGAAGCTGGTTCTCATATTTTTACAGAAGTTACTTGGAAGATTTGCTGATATCCTGTAGAGTCCTCAATTAATCTGGCAGAATACGGACATTGCTGTTTATCAAACTTGCTATAAAATCTTCATTTGTAGTAACCAGACGTTTAGATAGCTCAGTAGAGAATCTGGTTTCTTATAGAATTTATGAGTCTGTCATTTTTTTGAATGTAGCCAACAAGTCCTTTATTTCGAAAGATTCCGGGTTCGTACCATTGCCATTACTCATGCATTGATTGTTGAGCCCAAGCATGTTCTAACTGTGCATCGAATTTTGCAAATTGGGAGCTTAAATGGATAAGTTGGTCTGAACCATAGGCTATTGAGCTTGAGTTAGCCTTTTTCAATCTGCCGTTTCACGATAAAGTAATTTTTAACGCGCTCTTCGTATTCATTCCTGCCTTCGAAATGAAATTATTGTACAAGTTCAAGCTCAGCCGGGGGGAAGTGCTAAGAGATATCCGCTGATGTAAGCAACATAAATTTTGAGGCTATACTATTGTCTTATAACGAAGTATCCACATCCACTTAAATAGGAAAAGTCCTTGTTGAAAGTCGACTAAACATTTTTCATCATAGCAGATGTGGTATAGCCCATGTTTTTCTGGATTTTGTTCATTCTCTGAACCATATCTACAAAGCTCTTAAAATGAGTATCCCTATCAATTGTCAATTTGTACTGATCTTACACAGAATTTAGTGCTGCCAAATCTTTCAGACTTCCTTAGGTAGCATGTTTAGGTTATTGAACTATACAGTCATAAGCTCTCTTTACAATTTTGAAAGTCTAGGTAAACTGATGCTGATCTTTACTAGTTAGCCTGTTTAGTTGAACCATAAGAATCATGCTCCAGTAGTCATCACACAACAGAAGAAATGTTAACAATGTGCCCTCGAACATTATTTTGGATTAGGATTTGCCTGCCTTCTGAATCTTGATTTGTGTATGATGGAGTATTTGGAATGCACTTCCTCCCTTTTAGAAAATCTCTTCAAGTTGCTATGGGTGGTCAGATCAAAGTAGAATTTCATTGGTAAGGACACTCTATGAAAAGTGTTATCAATCGGCTCTCGATTGATGTCGTCCGACATTGGCTGCATTGGTAGAATTTTATAAATTAATTATAATTTAATCGTTGTTTTAACAGATAAGTTAATTAAACTATTATTATAAAACTGTAAATAATTAAAGCAACTCAAAGTAAAAAACTCTCATGCCAATTCTCCGACAAGGGTTAATAATCTTAGTAAGAATAGTCGCTCACCTCAATCGTCAGCGACGATCATCTTAGCCAGCACTCCTTTGAAAGAATTAAGTAGAGTTGAGTCAAGATTCAGGACAAGCAAATCATAAAGTGGGGACCTGTAATTTTGGGGAAGAATTTCGTTCAAGTGGTTGCACCAGCTAAGTATTCTTATAATACGGGAACTCTCCTCAACTCTGGTGAAGTTCCTCCTCAAGTGGATTCTTTATAAAAGAGGGTTAATCATTAAGATGCCTTTGGATGGTATAGATCTTACTTAAAGGACGTGATTGATATCAAGAGTATGTATGACGATGATTCATTGTGTCAATTTCTGGAGCAGTTCTTGAGTAAATTTCGAAATTCAAAGCAGGTTAGTCAAATAAATTAAGATTTAAGAATCATTCTAATATAATGCTAATTAAGAAACCCCAGTCAATCTAAGAAGGATAGTCAGTGCAGTTGATATAAACAGGTTTACTCTCTTGTATAGAATAGAATGTAGCTAAACTATGGATTACCGAAGGATTGTAATCAATACCTAAAAAACCTTGAGATGCAAACCTTGCCCATAAACGATAAGTGATAGTAAGAATGTATATGGAAGATTAGTTGAAGCCAAAGTAAATTTCGAAGAAGTTGCAAGTGACAGCAGAGTTTGTATCAAGAACTGTTGAGAAGTTTAAGCATGAGATGAAAAATAGCGTATTCCATCCTTAAGAACCAAAAATATCTGGCAAGAGGAGGGAGTGAGATAATGAGCAGCTGGTTGCTGCAGTTGGCGAGTGAATCGAATAAATTGGAATTTACTAGTGTACTGGCAGAAATATTCATAATCGATTGTAAGAATTGAAGTTGTGCTCGCCATCAAAGTATGATTTCAAAGTGCCATGCATATCAACGATTCATAA
>ARYC01017499.1:0-14190 GCA_000711775.1 Oxytricha trifallax | reverse complement strand
TTTGTTCAAATTTAGATTATGTATGTGCAAACAACCAAAGAGGCAACCTTTTTAATGAATGATTTGCAAAACGATTTTGAATTTAGCTGGTTGAAGTTATACTTGGGAAAGCACGCTAAGTATAGAGCAAATCACGAGTTCAATCTGTTAAAAGAGCATAGAGATTCCAAATTCATTCTACCATGCCAGAATCTCTTTTTTGATAATGATGAGAACTTATTCATCTAGAAGTTTAAGATCAATCAGAGTTGCTACCCACTTGGTAAATTCCTAATGCGTGTACCAAAACTTAAGCAAGTTTATAGACTAAGGATAGCTTTAGGAGTATGCATTGCGAATCTTGAACTGACTAAGCGTGGAATATTCGCTCATCATCAAAGTATCGTGCGTTATCTAGTTGGCACGACTTCTACAAACTTAAGAGTACTAATAGCTGGGCTAGATTTCGCTTTCAAATAAGATAGACTCTTCAAACCTTGGAGTGGTTTTAGCATAGTTTCTAATGAAATACAGAAAGCTGCAAGAGATGACAAATCTATTCGTCAGTCTAATGAATACTTGAACAGACCAGTTGCTTTCATACTCTACTTAGTCCTAACCAGGTTAGCAAAATTTGATTAAAAGGTAGCGAATGACGATTTTCTTTCGGATGAGGAGAAGGCAGCGCCATAGTAAGGAAATCACTTCAGAGGCTATGGCTAAGTGCAGAGACTCTGGTCTGGCAAAATCGACATAAAGTGTGTTGCTAATGAACTACTAGGCATGATCGAAGATGATTACCCGAAACATATCATGCACCTTGAGAATGAAATCGAGTTCTTAAATAACTGTCAATGACTAATTCGCAAACTATTAATAATCCCTTCCCTAATACTTTCACAACCTAATTTATTGCATTATACTCTATAATATAATTCAATCTTCATTCTGGACTAGATAATGCAGCAATCGATTGCAATATTCAGATATACTTATACCAGACATAAATTTGCATTATTATGGGGTTTTATCAAATTTTGGGTTTTAAGGTTGTATGGCTCCACCCTCAGGTTGTATGGTTCCAGGAAGTATCCTGAAGATATCTCCAAATTTCAAGTTTTTTAAATTTTTGATTAAACCTCTCAATACTCTGCTTACATTTTGATTGATCAGGCTTACTAAGTTTAAATCGTATATAACAGACACTGTTTACATAGAAATCGATATATTAGGCAGTATCTAGTTTATGGGTGATAGTAGATTATAGCAGAGTATGAGAATTTCTTATATTTTATATGACAGTTTACAACAGCTTTAAACCCCAAAGTATGGTCTCTGACTTTAAACATCGATTTTTGCAAGGCCTCTGACTTAAGCTCTAATGATGTTTTCGATGCCTCTGAGATGATTAATGATGATTTGGATGGTTTTGGCATGGTTAGGCAAGAGTTGGGTAATTCAAGTGTGTTGCTCTTAAGTTTGAGAATAGGCCTAAATTCTTAGTGATACTATGGTTATGAATTGAAAAAATCACTCTGAAATCAAAATTTTATTTTGATACCCCTCTCATCCCTATACCTCCATACCACCACAAATCATGTAATATATCATAGTAACAGCGAATTTTAGTATTAGAGCTCGATTGTGGGTGATAAAGTTGATTTTAAGATGCTAGGTTGTATGACTCCACTCTAAGGTTGTATGGTTCCAGATGAAGATATCCTGAAGATACCTCAAGGTTGTATGGTTCCACCCCTCAGGTTGTATGGTTCCAGGAAGATATCCTGAAGATATCTCAAAAATTCATGTACCAGTGTATAAAAATTCGCTAAGTATGTATAGGGTTCAATTAGAAGTACTAAAGCTGCTTATTCAAACTACTATGCAAGAATCAACCTAAAGTTGTATGGATCCAGGTTGCATTGCTCCGGCTGTATGACTCCAGGTTGTATGGTTCCAAAAATGCCCTATTTAAGCCAGCGAATTTCATAATAATTCATTATCAAATTATAAATTTCGCAAATTTGGGGCTAAAACCAAACTTTTGCCTCCTCAATTTCTGTGCCCTAACTTTAGACTCCTCGCTATATTTTATACTCCCCATCATTTTAACATGCTCCTTCTACTCGGGAGCATAGGGTCCAGCCGCAGCCTATGGTTGGATACCCTCCATTTAAGAGTAAAAGTTGTTGTATTTTAAAGTTTTAGGCAAACTTCTCTGCTTTTAGGGTTTACCACTCAAAATTTTCAACCTCTAAGAGTTCAAGAGCTCCTCACAATTATAAATCTATAGATTTGACATGCTCTATTTAATGTAAGAGCATTAGGGTCAAATAACTGCATATGGTTGGATAACCAGGTATATAGAGGATTTAGATAATTTGGAGAAATCAAATCACATGATTTAAGAGTTTTCCCTAAAATTGAGAATTTCCCTAAATTCTAAGATTTAAGAACCAGAGGTTGTTATAAAATCAATAACCAATGCTTTACCTACTTTGAGCAATTAGACTAATAAATCGATGATTTTAGAGTTGAAATTACTTGAAAATTAGGGTGCACTTGTATTTGATAAAATACTTAAAATCCAGGGATTTTTTTAGAAATCAAAATCAAAAAAAATCAAAACTTCCTAAGCTTTAAAGCGAATATTCAAATTAGTGGCAAACCCTACTTAAGCGAGGCAGTTTATAATTAAATTTATGAATTGTTTTCTCCAGGTAACTAAGAGAATTGGAACTCTTTTTTACCAGATCACTAGGCTGCGATTCAAGAGGATATTGGAATCCTAGAATTCAAAGCCGCGATCCTTCCCTTGGTGGGGGTATTAAGACACCATTGGAGGCGGTAGTCCTCCTCAATCGATAATTGATGTTATTCGTAATACAATTTGACATTGAGTACCGAGGACTACTGAGGAGATTACATTCATCACTGTGGGGCCCCAAACATTAATCATCTTAATCATTTTTATAGGAATTAATGAAGAATCAAAATCAAGTCAGCAGAATCAGAGAGATTATTGAGGCAAGGTAAGTCTTTTAATTATCAGAGCGATCTTTCAAAAAGTTGGATTTATTTTTTTAATCTTATTATAGGAACTAATAAGAAAATACAATGCGCAAAAATTTTATTGGAGAGCTCTCACATGCAATGTTTGTTCAAAACTAATCACTGTCTGCAAGATTCTGCTTAGGTTAGGGAAATTAGAGTTAGGAAGTAATAGGTTAATTTTTTATGGGCTGCTTTGATAATCTGATTCGATAAAACGTTATTATTTAAAAACTTGTGCATCTTTAAATTAATTGGAGTGGTTTGTATATTTCTCATTGGGTTTTGAGTGTAATATTATTTCATTATTGTTTTAGATCTATAATAATGCTTAAATCAGAGAGATTTTGTATATTTAGAGTAACAAGTAGGTTATTAATTATTAGTTAGTAAAACCTTTTATATATCACTTTTAATGTAAATTAATAATTTAGGGATTAAAGCTAATAAAAGCTTAATTTAAATTAGTTTTAGGTAATTATGATTATGACTACTGAGTTTATTATGCATAGTGTAGGAATTATAGATCATATAAGTATGACTATCGCAGTTTAAACTGCTTATAACTAATAATATCACATTACTTAAATCAAACTGTAAAACTGACTGATCCAAAAAATTCTTAGGGTTCTGGCATTTCATGCGATGTCAACTGCTTCCTCATTTCTTCATCATACTTATCCACAGTCTTTCTGTATTCTCCCTTGATTTAGCTATAAATTAATTGCGTGTAAGCGATAGTTTGAATAGTATAATAGTATTGCTTACTCTACCTGTATAAGACTGTCGTTATCAAAGCTGAAGAACCAACCGTCTGAAGGATAGTCAGGATCAAGATTAATATACTATTAGTGCATGTGTGGATCCTCCTTCTTGAATGGGTATATCCATTACGTTATGATAGGCACACCACTTATAGGTTACCACCACAATTGGTTCACTTGGTGCAACCTCCAGAAGTAAAACGCTTGAAAATCCACTTTGAGGATTCACCAGGAACTTGATAGTACGCTTGAAGCGTTCATCGATCACCTATAATTAAGAACCATTACTTATATTGAAAATCTTACTTTGTAAATCTAGACGATGTATCCACCAGGTGCACGAGCAGAGTGCTTGAAGGTGAAACAGTGCTGCTTCGTAAGTTTGCTTGACTCCATTCTTAAGTTTTATTATAGAATTATATGATTATTACTTAATAATAAACATAAAGAACTTATTTTGGTATTATGGACTATATATTTTACTGATAAGGCTACGGTTCATTAATACTTGAAGCTCAAACTATACTACTCTTAGTTGTGAACAGGCGCTGAGTTGATCAACCAAGCTCTTAAGCTTATGCAGGCCTATACCTAAAGTTCATGTCTTCTATCACAAATCGGATAAGTTCTTAGTTGTCTCCCTTGTACAGGCCCTCAATCTGAATTGTTCTGATGGTGTGAAAGACAAGTTGGATGCCGAACACGATTCTGTACTGCTCCAGCGATTCATCCACGATTTGAAGGACTAGAGTGCCAGTCAGATTCTACCCTGTTTAGTCTGTTATGAATGAGTGCTGCATTAAAAAGGCCAGATAAATACAATTATTATCATTAATTTAAATTATTCGACTTAAGAATAGCTCAATCACTTATTATAAATTGAGCATTGCATATATTAATAATAATAGTGTAAGAATTAAAGCAAATGTAATTTTCTTATTGAAAAAATAGAATAACTTGTCAAACAGTAAACACTTAAGTTTTTGGAAAATATACTTGAGAAATATTATAAATGAAAGAGCAGCAACGAACTTCACTACTGGAGACCAACATCATCTAGACCATCCTTGTCTCAATCTTTCTTGACGATGTCTGATGAATTTCCTGGCAAAGCCTGATTGTCCTAATCTTGAGGCAATCCTACACCCTGGTCTATGTTGCTGTTGTTTGGTCCTGGTTGATTTCTTAGTTGCTCTTGCTGCTGCACTTACTGTTACTCTTGCTGCTACACTTGCTGCTGCTCTTGCTGCTACTCTTGCTGCTACTCTTGCTGCTCTTGTGGTTGCTCTTGCTTCTGCTCTTCGATCTACTCTTGCTTCTGCTCTTGCTGCTTTTCGATCTACTCTTGCTTCTGCTCTTCGATCTACTCTTGCTGCTCTTCGAGCTTCTTCTGAATCTAGAGCTGTTGTGATGGATGATCTTAATCTATTTCTTGTTCTGATTGTGTCTCTTCCAGATTTAGTTCTTAATTTTTCTCATGTTCTTGTAGTTGATCTTGGTTCTGCTTTTGCAGTTACTCTTACTACTTCTGCTCCTCCTCATGCTGTTTCTCTTCCTGAGAAGAAGGAGAGTGGCTACCCAATGCTATCATACCCTTTTCATAATCATCATCATCAACATCTTACTCATTAAGTCCATCTTATTGAATCTCCTCAAATTATTCTTAAGAGGAGTTGGCATGTTGTTAATTCTGCAGGTTGTACTCATTGAACTAAACTTAGTCATCCTAACAGCCAGGGTGTCTTTAGAACGAAAGCTCATACTATGACTGTTGTAATCCTTCATTCCTTTTGTTGCCATCCACTTGCACTTGGGAATCCTGTTGAAGTTGGTTAGCGCTCAAGTTCTTAGAGCAAGACTGGGGTTTTGAAAGTGAATTTTGCTATTGTTGGGTCAAATACACGTTTTGATCAGGCTCTTCCACGCGCATCAATAAATCGTCTTAAGAATTTACTTTTGAGGAGGAATTCTGATTAACGGGGTTTTAAATTAATGTTTGCTAGACCAATTCACTGAAAGCAGGAAACTGTCTCTTCTTAACATTTGCCTTTGGAACCCCTTTCTTCTTCTGTTTTTTAGTTCTTTTGTGAACCTTTTGGTTTTTGTTTCCTTTCTCGATTCCTTTCTTCTCTACCACCTATAGGGTCTTTTCTTACATCTATAGGGTTCTAGTTTTTCTGGACTTATTATCAGGAACTTATGAATTGTTATTCATACTATTGATAAAGGGATTGTTTCCACTTCCTATGATAGAATTTTAAGCCAATTACAAATTTTAGAGTTGCTGCATCGAGGCAGAAAGAAGCATAAGTGGATTTATGGGATTAATTGCAGGGCTTGGATATTATGAGAAAGGTTAAGTTTGCTGTAGGGAGTTATTATAGTAGACTTAACCAGATAGGGTAGATTTGCAACTGGACTGCTCATATATGAGTTCGAGTTCATGCCAATTAGGCCTTATCTCTAATCTCCGATGATACCAAAGTGCTGATTATTTAAGAATTGCATCTTGATTGGAGTTTAAGCAGCAGTTGAAGATACTTAATCACTCTTCTAGGGACTGAAGTAATTGAAGATATTCCCACTTTGATTCTAGAAACCAGGATTCAACTGCCTGGATTGAGCTTGTGGAAGCGCTTTCTAACTATTTTGACTGTACCTATCGTTTTGGCTGAGTCCCTTTTCGATTAAAATGTCATCAAAAGGCTTTTGAATTTGATCAGGCACTTTATTGATTTATTTAATGCAATCCCTAATCATGCTGGGAGTTTGGATCGAGGTGGGTTATGTCTAATTGGCAAAACTCTGTGACTAATCTGAATTAGCATTGACATTTTCAGCTTGTTTACGAGACTCATTATCAGAATCAGTTCCACTAAGGATTTTTTCTTCCAAAGGCATGTTCTAATCAGTAGCTGCTTTTGATATGGGACTTTAAGTAAGATTATTGCCTTTCTTAACTTTCTTTGTTTGTTATGGCACGTAAGTTGGATCAGTATGACTATCTTCTTCTAATAAGGCAACTTTAGATTTGGGTGCAATAAGTTTGAGATTTTTCTTATCATTTGCTTTCTAAGCTTTACTTCTTTTTTAGGTCTGCTAACTTTCTTCTAAGCATTGGAACCACTTGCATTATTTTGAGCTGGTATGCTATTTGTTGGTCCAAAACCCATAGTTTGTTAAGAGCTAATTTGGGCTGTGTGAGTTGAGCCTTAACTTTTGTAGCCGTGTCAGTAGTATTGGATAAGATATTTTGGTTTTATTACTGTTGATAAATTTGGTATTGGTTCTGGTTCATTAAGTTTACAGGGTAGCTATTAAGAGATAAAGGGCTCTATTAGCATGGAACATTGTAATTAGAATCCAGGCTTGAGTCACGATGTTGACTTAAATCATTTGCATAGTTCTGACTGTATTGATTCTGCTGAGAATAGTTGCACTAGTTTGAGAACTAGTCATTCTATGATTGATTGTACTAGTTGTGAACACCAATGCCAGAAGATTAATATCTATTCTGTTGAATCAGGCCATGGATTTAATTCACCCCTCGTTTGCCAAGAACTGTAAATTGCTGTCTGATTCTCTGATTTTTGATAGGACACTATTAATAATTAACAACACACTATCCTTACTTGAGATTTGATTGTCTGGTTGAAGCAATGTTAAAGAATTGAGGGAATAAGTTTTTCAGTTTTTAAAGCATTGGGCTGATATGAAATTCTTTTTACTCCTCCTTTGTTCTTTGCACTTGTTTTTCTAAAGGTAAGACGACATTTTTAATAATCTCTTGCTGTATGTCATCAACATAGCGAACCAACTAGGTTACGCAAGCAGGCGGGAGTGAGAAACGTTGGTCTTGTGAAATAGTGGATTCTTGACTTGTCATTTAAATGAGCAATCTTAAGTCTTGAGGAAGTTAGAGGTTGAGATACTCCAGAGAGTATTGATGCCATTTATCGAACACCTCCTAATTTCTATATGTACAACAAATCAAAAGTTCATTGGGCTTACCTTGTAGTGATCCACTCATACAAGTGAGCATTCTCATTTACCAGCATGTTATCTAAAGCTTTGATAAAAGCCTTTGTAAATTCCCTTCCATAATTTAGCAATAAATCTGGAATGCCATGCTAAAAGTTTGCACTTTGATCAGTGCTTCTTGTTAAAACCAACATCAAATCGATGATTTATGCTCTGATTTCGATGATTAAATATGGATCATAATTGTAGGGTTTAGCTTCGTTTAGTATGATTCTTTCCTTAAGCTGGCTTACATGATGGTCTATAGAAATTCTATTAGTGAATTATATTACCTGCACAAGATTGAGGGTCTTGATCTTCTTATTGCAGCCCCTTTAGAGTATTAATGACATTCACCAGTTTTGTAATTTCATCAGCTTCTTAAGTAACCATTCTGCATGCATCCACATCCTCATCTTTGTAGTCAACGTCACTAGCATACTCGTATGTGAGAGCGCTAGACTAAATCATCAAATAATCGAGCTGCCGTTTTAGGTCGACTACAGCATAAAGCAATTCTTTGCCTGAATACCTATAAATTATTAGATGTGTCAAAATCTTACCAGCTAAAGATCCTTTGGAAAAATTCTCGAGCTAGAATGTGGGTGTCTGTCTTAGCCCCCAAGAATGTAGTTACAGGAGTCAAGTCACGCTCACAGCCATATATTTTGATGGTTAACACAGTCTTGAGTCCTGAAAGAGCCCCATCGTCATTCATCAACTCCAAGATAACACTCATGATCACCTCCTCTTAGTCATTCTCATCCTTGATAATCACTGGAAATCTGGTTATTTTCTGTCTGCTTGACATGAGCAGCATTTGTCCATCTTTGTCAATTCTTAAAACTGCAAAGTGACTTTATGGAATAGGGGAGTCTGCAAACATGTAGATCAGCTCAACTATCAAAGTTCCATGTCGGTCCTCGAAGAAAGGCTTGAATATTTTATTGTTGAGACTGATAAACCTGCAAATACTCTGCATCCTGTACAAGTCGTAATCAAACATATCTTTTTGAAATAGAAGAGCAACTTTGTAACTTCTAAATTTGCAATCAAATGCACACCAATTTAAGACGGAAGTGAGTGGAAATCTCAGGGGATTTAGGAAGTAATCGTTCAAGAACTATTCAGGTTTCATCTCGAGCAATCCGCAAACCATCATTGAGAATGCTAAAGTATTGGCGAACATAGGAGCATCGTTAAGTATAGCCAATTACCCCATAACTTCAGTTAGGTAAAAGTAGCCATTTGGATCATCTCGAAGTGAGCTCTTGAAAATGCAATTGGCGTTGAATACCATTTCTCTATTTCTATTCTAGAAGGCATTCATCTTGAAGCTATTTCTTTTACATTAGGAGTAGTGAGGAGTATGCATAAGGCGATAATCTGATTCTTCAAAGAAGGGAGAGCCTAAGAACTTGATCTGATAGGCACCTTAAAGTTGCTGAGTAATGTGATCGTAACAGTCAAGCAAGTAAGTTTTCATACTACCCAGTTAGTAGATTTAGGCCTCTCTGAAAGCTTTTGGCCTGGCCTTTACGTACTCAAAGCGTAAGAAGGGCTGATCCTGAGGATATTTCAATAAAGCAGTCGAAGTTATCATGTTTCCAGAGGTTTTCATTTGTTCAACTGTGCGTTTGTTCAAAAATTGGAAAGTCAAACGTTTTGGCTTTTCTTGAGTGAACGTTTTCTTGGATTCTTCAAGCTACTAAACATCCTCAGTTCCAACGTCGATGGTTTGCTCTTTCTTCTCTGACTTGGATCTCTCTCTCTGGTTTACTTTTGATTGACGGATCTTTACCTGCTAGTCTTTGTATGCCTACACCTCAGACTAGAATAAAAGTAAATTTCTATTGAGCACAGTATCATCAAGTTTCACACTTTATTTAAACTTATTAATAAGTTTTTCAGTAGCCTCTTAATCAATTAGTGGGAAGTCTTTAAACTGCTATTCTAATCCTCATCCTGAGAAGTGAAGACTTTAAAGTAGTCGCCTTATTAACACGATTAGTTATAATTATTGAGAAATTAGTTAATAAACTAGATTACTGAATTCTTTCGTTCATCGTAACTAGTTTTACTCTGAGTCTACAACAGAAGCTGGTTCTCATATTTTTACAGAAGTTACTTGGAAGAGTTGCTGATATCCTGTAGAGTCCTCAATTAATCTGGCAGAATACGGACATTTCTGTTTATCAAACTTGCTATGAAATCTTCATTTGTAGTAACCAGACGTTTAGATAGCTCAGTAGAGAATCTGGTTTCTTATAGAATTTATGAGTCTGTCATTTTTTTGAATGTAGCCAACAAGTCCTTTATTTCGAAAGATTCCGGGTTCGTACCATTGCCATTACTCATGCATTGATTGTTGAGCCCAAGCATGTTCTAACTGTGCATCGAATTTTGCAAATTGGGAGCTTAAATGGATAAGTTGGTCTGAACCATAGGCTATTGAGCTTGAGGTTTTTAGCTTTTTCAATCTGCCGTTTCACGATAAAGTAATTTTTAACGCGCTCTTCGTATTCATTCCTGCCTTCGAAATGAAATTATTGTACAAGTTCAAGCTCAGCCGGGGGGAAGTGCTAAGAGATATCCGCTGATGTAAGCAACATAAATTTGGAGGCTATGCTATTGTCTTATAACGAAGTATCCACATCCACTTTAAAATAGGAAAAGTCCTTGTTGAAAGTCGACTAAACATTTTTCATCATAGCAGATGTGGTATAGCCCATGTTTTTCTGGATTTTGTTCATTCTCTGAACCATATCTACAAAGCTCTTAAAATGAGTATCCCTATCAATTGTCAATTTGTACTGATCTTACACAGAATTTAGTGCTGCCAAATCTTTCAGACTTCCTTAGGTAGCATGTTTAGGTTATTGAACTATACAGTCATAAGCTCTCTTTACAATTTTGAAAGTCTAGGTAAACTGATGCTGATCTTTACTAGTTAGCCTGTTTAGTTGAACCATAATAATCATGCTCCAGTAGTCATCACAGAACAGAAGAAATGTTAACAATGTGCCCTCGAACATTATTTTGGATTAGGATTTGCCTGCCTTCTGAATCTTGATTTGTGTATGATGGAGTATTTGGAATGCACTTCCTCCCTTTTAGAAAATCTCTTCAAGTTGCTATGGGTTGGTCAGATCAAAGTAGAATTTCATTGGAAAAGACACTCTATGAAAAGTGTTTTCAATCGGCTCTCGATTGATGTCGTCCTACATTAACTGCATTGGTAGAATTTTATAAATTAATTATAATTTAATCGTTGTTTTAACAGATAAGTTAATTAAACTATTATTATAAAACTGTAAATAATGAAAGCAACTCAAAGTAAAAAACTCTCATGCCAATACTCCGACAAGGGTTAATAATCTTAGTAAGAATAATCGCTCACCTCGATCGTCAGCGACGATCATTTCAGCCAGCACTCCTTTGAAAGCATTAAGTAGAGTTGAGTCAAGATTCAAGACAAGCAAATCATAAAGTGGGGGCCTGTAATTTTGGGGAAGAATTTCGTTCAAGTGGTTGCACCAGCTAAGTATTCTTATAATACGGGAACTCTCCTCAACTCTGGTGAAGTTCCTCCTCAAGTGGATTCTTTATAAAAGAGGGTTAATCATTAAGATGCCTTTGGATGGTATAGATTCTTACTTAAAGGACGTGATTGATATAAAGAGTATGCATAGCGACGGTTCATTGTGTCAATTTCTGGAGCAGTTCTTGAGTCAATTTCGCAATTCAAAGTTGGTAAGTAGAATAATCTAAAATTTAAGCATCACTCTAATATAATGCTAATTTAGAAATCCCAGTCGATTTAAGAAGGATAGCCAGTGCAGTTGATATAAACAGGTTTACTCTCTCTTATACAGAATAGAATGTAGCTAAACCATGAATTACCTAAGGATTGTAATCCATACCTTAAACCTTGAGAAGCAAAGCTTGCCCATAAACGATTAGAGATTGTGAGAATGTATATGGAAGATTAGTTGAAGCCAAAGTCGATTTCGAAGAAGTTGCGAGTCACAGCAGAGTTGTATCAAGAACTGTTGAGAAGTTTAAGCATGAGTTGAAAACCAAAATATTGCATCCTTAAGAACCAAAAAAACCTGGCAAAAGGAGGGAGAGAGATAATGAGCAGCTGGTTGCTGCAGTTGGCGAGTGCATAGAAGAAATTGGAATTTACTAGTGTACTGGCAGAAATATTCATAATCGATTGTAAGAATTGAAGTTGGGCTCACCATTAAAGTATGATTTCAAAGTGCCATGCATATCAACTATTCATAAGATTCTCAAGGAGCAGTTTCATCTGAAGTTTGGCAAAACAGAGGCAGCGAATATCAAATACAGAGATCCTGCTTATAACAGCAAACGCTTATAACAGCAAACGCATATGGGTGAGTCGACTTTTATCATAGTTTCTAAGAGAGGATGCAGTAATTATATCAGTGGATGAAAGCAATTTCAGGTCTGACTACTTGCCTCCTAAGCAGTGGGCCCTCAATTAGTAGAGTATTCTGGGTAAGAGGAAGAATAAAGTTACCAAATCGATTGCAGTCAAGAAGTATAGTAGAATCATCGCAGGCGATAAGGATTTGCAGTATGGAGGGATGCTGCTTGGAAAGCAGTCGAATGGTGAATATTCTTAGAAATCATCTTATTCATTGGATGCAGTTTCATCTATATGATCAAACGATTTACCTGCTTAAAATGTTTTTAAAGGTATCAATCTGTAAGCTAATTCAAAGGATTCGTAATCATCCAAACTTCATTCAATAATGTAGAGTAAAGCAAAGCCAATTTCAAAACCCCATTCTAGTACCAGTACTTTAAATAAGTTGGCTAAACAATCGATTTTGAAGAAATCATAGAAATCATCAAGCAGCTCTTATGTAAGCCATTCCTTAATAATATTGATTTACTATTTTACAGAAGTCGGGCATTTTACAAACTCCACCTCGCTAGAATTTGAATGCAAAGTAGTAACTAAAGTAGGATCTATCCCCCATACTTGAAGTTGAAGATACTCCCAATAACCAATCGAGTACTTTGAAGAAATTCAGAAATTTTAAGTTGCAGAGCACTGCGAAGAAAGTCACTTCAGATGATGAGCAGATCAAACGAATTCATTCAGGGCTCACGCCATTGATTGACAAGGTGTCAAAATTAAAACTGTAATCAACTTTAAAGAAATCAAGCAGTTCGCTATTGAGTTAGAGATAGAGAGAGTTTGTTCAGCTCACTCCAAGAAAGCTGTCGCTATCAGTTTTGAGCAGCTCGAATATTGATGCGAGTAAGTATACAAAAGAGAATTTGAAGGTTGATGGTTGTTGCATGATGATAGTATCTTATAAAATCGTTCTGTTCCTTATAGAATTACTTGAAATAAATGCAATAAACTTAGTCTTACTCAGCTTAGTTTGAGCGATTACTTATCTTTGATAACTTCAAGAATGAGAGAGATGCAAGTTGAGATGTGAACTCTGGGAATTATACTATGATTGGAACTATTATGATAGATGAAGATACCCTGAAGATATCTCTTGGATTGCATGGTTCCGCGCTGAGGTTGTATGGCTCCAGGTTGTATGGTTCCTGGTTGTATGGATCCGAGTTTTATAGATCCATGTTGTATGGCTCCACCCTTAAGTTGTATGGCTCCACCCTTGGGTTGCATGGTTCCACCCTGGGGTTGTATGGTTCCAGTTCTCACAAATTCAACAAGCCTCATTTAAAACCACTAATCATGATGCAAACTTCCATCAAACTACTAAGATAATAATTCAACTACCGTCATAAAACCAATTTAACTTTACTAATAGATGACCTATCACAAAATCATAACCAATAAGAAGAATCCAAAGAATGTGATAAACCCTGTGCATATATTCCAGATCAAAGTCAGATAAATCTTAATTATAAGCCAATCTTTCAGTATCGATAGGAAATGCTCTCCAATTTAGGCGATTATGGTTTGAGAGCAAGACAGTTGTCGATTGCAAAGTAAACAGTGAAGAGATAACAGTACTTTATGGGTTTGATAGCAGCAATAGCAGTTGATAGAGTGATATCCACTCAAATAATTGAAGGAGCATTCGACTCAGTGCTATTCGAATACTTTATATATCAGACGCTGAGAAGTATAAGAACTGACAAAGATTTGTGCACTAAGAAGTGGTGCTCTTAATGGATAATGCCATAATTCACAAGTATTCAGAGATGATTGCGACTGATCGTCGCTTCAAAGTCAACGAACTATTCAACGCAGAATACTCTCCCTGGCTCAACCCAATCGAACAGTTGTTTGCATACATCAAGAAAAACCTCAAGCAGCAGAACATTAACAGCAAGTAAGCATACTCTCATAACAAGA
>ARYC01017498.1:0-84376 GCA_000711775.1 Oxytricha trifallax | reverse complement strand
TTCTGTACTGCTCCAGCGATTCATCCACGATTTGAAGGACTAGAGTGCCAGTCAGATTCTACCCTGTTTAGTCTGTTATGAATGAGTGCTGCATTAAAAAGGCCAGATAAATACAATTATTATCATTAATTTAAATTATTCGACTTAAGAATAGCTCAATCACTTATTATAAATTGAGCATTGCATATATTAATAATAATAGTGTAAGAATTAAAGCAAATGTAATTTTCTTATTGAAAAAATAGAATAACTTGTCAAACAGTAAACACTTAAGTTTTTGGAAAATATACTTGAGAAATATTATAAATGAAAGAGCAGCAACGAACTTCACTACTGGAGACCAACATCATCTAGACCATCCTTGTCTCCATCTTTCTTGACGATGTCTGATGAATTTCCTGGCAAAGCCTTATTGTCCTAGTCTTGAGGCAATCCTACACCCTGGTCTATGTTGCTGTTGTTTGGTCCTGGTTGATTTCTTGGTTGCTCTTGCTGCTGCACTTGCTGCTACTCTTGCTGCTACACTTGCTGCTGCTCTTGCTGCTACTCTTGCTGCTCTTGCTGCTCTTGTGGTTGCTCTTGCTTCTGCTCTTCGATCTACTTTTGCTTCTGCTCTTGCTGCTCTTCGATCTACTCTTGCTTCTGCTCTTCGAGCTTCTTCTGAATCTAGAGCTGTTGTGATGGATGATCTTAATCTATTTCTTGTTCTGATTGTGTCTCTTCCAGATTTAGTTCTTAATTTTTCTCATGTTCTTGTAGTTGATCTTGGTTCTGCTTTTGTAGTTACTCTTACTACTTCTGCTCCTCCTCATGCTGTTTCTCTTCCTGAGAAGAAGAAGAGTGGCTACCCAATGCTATCATACCCTTTACATAATCATCATCATCAACATCTTACTCATTAAGTCCATCTTATTGAATCTCCTCAAATTATTCTTAAGAGGAGTTGGCATGTTGTTAATTCTGCAGGTTGTACTCATTGAACTAAACTTAGTCATCTTAACAGCCAGGGTGTCTTTAGAACGAAAGCTCATACTATGACTGTTGTAATCCTTCATTCCTTTTGTTGCCATCAACTTGCACTTGGGAATCCTGTTGAAGTTGGTTAGCGCTCAAGTTCTTAGAGCAAGACTGGGGTTTTGAAAGTGAATTTTGGTATTGTTGGGTCAAATACACGTTTTGATCAGGCTCTTCCACGCGCATCAATAAATCGTCTTAAGAATTTACTTTTGAGGAGGAATTCTGATTAACGGGGTTTTAAATTAATGTTTGCTAGACCAATTCACTGAAAGCAGGAAACTGTCTCTTCTTAACATTTGCCTTTGGAACAGCTTTCTTCTTCTGTTTTTTAGTTCTCTTGTGAACCTTTTTGTTTTTGTTTCCTTTCTCGATTCCCTTCTTCTCTACCACCTATAGGGTCTTTTCTTACATCTATAGGGTTCTAGTTTTTCTGGACTTATTATCAGGACTTATGAATTGTTATTCATACTATTGATAAAGGGATTGTTTCCACTTCCTATGATAGAATTTTAAGCCAATTACAAATTTTAGAGTTGCTGCATCGAGGCAGAAAGAAGCGTAAGTGGATTTATGGGATTAATTGCAGGGCTTGGATATTATGAGAAAGGTTAAGTTTGCTGTAGGGAGTTATTATAGTAGACTTAACCAGATAGGGGTAGATTTGCAACTGGACTGCTCATATATGAGTTCGAGTTCATGCCAATTAGGCCTTATCTCTAATCTCCGATGATACCAAAGTGCTGATTATTTAAGAATTGCATCTTGATTGGGGTTTAAGCAGCAGTTGAAGACACTTAATCACTCTTCTAGGGACTGAAGTAATTGAAGATATTCCCACTTTGATTCTAGAAACCAGGATTCAACTGCCTGGATTGAGCTTGTGGAAGCGCTTTCTAACTATTTTGACTGTACCTATCGTTTTGGCTGAGTCCCTTTTCGATTAAAATGTCATCAAAAGGCTTTTGAATTTGATCAGGCACTTTATTGATTTATTTAATGCAATCCCTAATCATGCTGGGAGTTTGGATCGAGGTGGGTTATGTCTAATTGGCAAAACTCTGTGACTAATCTGAATTAGCATTGACATTTTCAGCTTGTTTACGAGACTCATTATCAGAATCAGTTCCACTAAGGATTTTTTCTTCCAAAGGCATGTTCTAATCAGTAGCTGCTTTTGATATGGGACTTTAAGTAAGATTATTGCCTTTCTTAACTTTCTTTGTTTGTTATGGCACGTAAGTTGGATCAGTATGACTATCTTCTTCTTATAAGGCAACTTTAGATTTGGGTGCAATAAGTTTGAGATTTTTCTTATCATTTGCTTTCTAAGCTTTACTTCTTTTTTAGGTCTGCTAACTTTCTTCTAAGCATTTGAACCACTTGCATTATTTTGAGCTGGTATGCTATTTGTTGGTCCAAAACCCATAGTTTGTTAAGAGCTAATTTGGGCTGTGTGAGTTGAGCCTTAACTTTTTGTAGCCGTGTCAGTAGTATTGGATAAGATATTTTGGTTTTATTACTGTTGATAAATTTGGTATTGGTTCTGGTTCATTAAGTTTACAGGGTAGCTATTAAGAGACAAAGGGCTCTATTAGCATGGAGCATTGTAATTAGAAACCAGACTTGAGTCACGATGTTGACTTAAATCATTTGCATAGTTCTGACTGTATTGATTCTGCTGAGAATAGTTGCACTAGTTTGAGAACTAGTCATTCTGTGATTGATTGTACTAGTTGTGAACACCAATGCCAGAAGATTAATATCTATTCTGTTGAATCAGGCCATGGATTTAATTCACCCCTCGTTTGCCAAGAACTGTAAATTGCTGTTCTGATTCTCTGATTTTTGATAGAACACTATTAATAATTAACAACACACTATCCTTACTTGATATTTGATTGTCTGGTTGAAGCAATGTTAAAGAATTGAGGGAATAAGTTTTTCAGTTTTTAAAGCATTGGGCTGATATGAAATTCTTTTTACTCCTCCTTTGTTCTTTGCACTGGTTTTTCTAATGGTAAGACGACATTTTTAATAATCTCTTGCTGTATGTCATCAACATAGCGAACCAACTAGGTTACGCGAGCAGGCGGGAGTTGAGGAACGTTGGTCTTGTGATAGTGGATTCTTGACTTGTCATTTAAATGAGCAATCTTAAGTCTTGAGGAAGTTAGAGGTTGAGATACTCCAGAGAGTATTGATGCCATTTATCGAACACCTCCTAATTTCTATATGTACAACAAATCAAAAGTTCATTGGGCTTACCTTGTAGTGATCCACTCATACAAGTGAGCATTCTCATTTACCAGCATGTTATCTAAAGCTTTGATAAAAGCCTTTGTAAATTCCCTTCCATAATTTAGCAATAAATCTGGAATGCCATGCTAAAAGTTTGCACTTTGATCAGTGCTTCTTGTTAAAACCAACATCAAATCGATGATTTATGCTCTGATTTCGATGATTAAATATGGATCATAATTGTAGGGGTTTAGCTTCGTTTAGTATGATTCTTTCCTTAAGCTGGCTTACATGATGGTCTATAGAAATTCTATTTGTGAATAATATTACCTGCACAAGATTGAGGGTCTTGATCTTCTTATTGCAGCCCCTTTAGAGTATTAATGACATTCACCAGTTTTGTCATTTTATCAGTTTCTTAAGTAACCATTCTGCATGCATCCGCATCCTCATCTTTGTAGTCAACGTCACTAGCATACTCGTATGTGAGAGCGCTAGACTAAATCATCAAATAATCGAGCTGCCGTTTTAGGTCGACTACAGCATAAAGCAATTCTTTGCCTGAATACCTATAAATTATTAGATGTGTCAAAATCTTACCAGCTAAAGATCCTTTGGAAAAATTCTCGAGCTAGAATGTGGGTGTCTGTCTTAGCCCCCAAGAATGTAGTTACAGGAGTCAAGTCACGCTCACAGCCATATATTTTGATGGTGAACACAGTCTTGAGTCCTGAAAGAGCCCCATCGTCATTCATCAACTCCAAGATAACACTCATGATCACCTCCTCTTAGTCATTCTCATCCTTGATAATCACTGGAAATCTGGTTACTTTCTGTCTGCTTGACATGAGCAGCATTTGTCGATCTTTGTCAATTCTTAAAACTGCAAAGTGACTTTATGGAATAGGGGAGTCTGCAAACATGTAGATCAGCTCAACTATCAAAGTTCCATGTCGGTCCTCAAAGAAAGGCTTGAATATTTTATTGTTGAGACTGATAAACCTGCAAATACTCTGCATCCTGTACAAGTCGTAATCAAATATATCTTTTTTAAATAGAAGAGCAACTTTGTAACTTCTAAATTTGCAATCAAATGCACACCAATTTAAGACGGAAGTGAGTGGAAATCTCAGGGGATTTAGGAAGTAATCGCTCAAGAACTATTCAGGTTTCATCTCGAGCAATCCGCAAACCATCATTGAGAATGCTAAAGTATTGGCGAACATAGGAGCATCGTTAAGTATAGCCAGTAACCCCATAACTTCAGTAAGATAAAAGTAGCCATTTGGATCATCTCGAAGTGAGCTCTTGAAAATGCAATTGGCGTTGAATACCATTCCTCTATTTCTATTCTAGAAGGCATTCATCTTGAAGCTATTTCTTTTGCATTAGGAGTAGTGAGGAGTATACATAAGGCGATAGTCTGATTCTTCAAAGAAGGGAGAGCCTAAGTACTTGATCTGATAGGCACCTTAAAGCTGCTGAGTAATGTGATCGTAACAGTCAAGCAAGTAAGTTTTCATACTACCCAGTTAGTAGATTTAGGCTTCTCTGAAAGCTTTTGGCCTGGCCTTTACGTACTCAAAGCGTAAGAAGGGCTGATCCTGAGGATATTTCTATAAAGCAGTCGAAGTTATCATGTTTCCAGAGGTTTTCATTTGTTCAACTGTGCGTTTGTTCATAAATTGGAAAGTCAAACGTTTTGGCTTTCTTGAGTGAACGTTTTCTTGGATTCTTCAAGCTACTAAACATCCTCAGTTCCAACGTCGATGGTTTGCTCTTTCTTCTCTGACTTGGATCTCTCTCTGGTTTACTTTTGATTGACGGATCTTTACCTGCTAGTCTTTGTATGCCTACACCTCAGACTAGAATTAAAGTGAATTTCTATTGAGCACAGTATCATCAAGTTTCACACTTTATTTAAACTTATTAATAAGTTTTTCAGTAGCCTCTTAATCAATTAGTGGGAAGTCTTTAAACTGCTATTCTAATCCTCATCCTGAGAAGTGAAGACTTTAAAGTAGTCGCCTTATTAACACGATTAGTTATAATTATTGAGAAATTAGTTAATAAACTAGATTACTGAATTCTTTCGTTCATCGTAACTAGTTTTACTCTGAGTCTACAACAGAAGCTGGTTCTCATATTTTTACAGAAGTTACTTGGAAGATTTGCTGATATCCTGTAGAGTCCTCAATTAATCTGGCAGAATACGGACATTTCTGTTTATCAAACTTGCTATGAAATCTTCATTTGTAGTAACCAGACGTTTAGATAGTTCAGTAGAGAATCTGGTTTCTTATAGAATTTATGAGTCTGTCATTTTTTTGAATGTAGCCAACAAGTCCTTTATTTCGAAAGATTCCGGGTTCGTACCATTGCCATTACTCATGCATTGATTGTTGAGCCCAAGCATGTTGTAACTGTGCATCGAATTTTGCAAATTTGGAGCTTAAATGGATAAGTTGGTCTGAACCATAGGCTATTGAGCTTGAGGTTTTTAGCCTTTTCAATCTGCCGTTTCACGATAAAGTAATTTTTAACGCGCTCTTCGTATTCATTCCTGCCTTCGAAATGAAATTATTGTACAAGTTCAAGCTCAGCCGGGGGGAAGTGCTAAGAGATATCCGCTGATGTAAGCAACATAAATTTGGAGGCTATACTATTGTCTTATAACGAAGTATCCACATCCACTTTAAAATAGGAAAAGTCCTTGTTGAAAGTCGACTAAACATTTTTCATCATAGCAGATGTGGTATAGCCCATGTTTTTCTGGATTTTGTTCATTCTCTGAACCATATCTACAAAGCTCTTAAAATGAGTATCCCTATCAATTGTCAATTTGTACTGATCTTAAACAGAATTTAGTGCTGCCAAATCTTTCAGACTTCCTTAGGTAGCATGTTTAGGTTATTGAACTATACAGTCATAAGCTCTCTTTACAATTTTGAAAGTCTAGGTAAACTGATGCTGATCTTTACTAGTTAGCCTGTTTAGTTGAACCATAAGAATCATGCTCCAGTAGTCATCACAGAACAGAAGAAATGTTAACAATGTGCCCTCGAACATTATTTTGGATTAGGATTTGCCTGCCTTCTGAATCTTGATTTGTGTATGATGGAGTATTTGGAATGCACTTCCTCCCTTTTAGAAAATCTCTTCAAGTTGCTATGGGTTGGTCAGATCAAAGTAGAATTTCATTGGTAAAGACACTCTATGAAAAGTGTTATCAATCGGCTCTCGATTGATGTCGTCCGACATTGGCTGCATTGGTAGAATTTTATAAATTAATTATAATTTAATCGTTGTTTTAACAGATAAGTTAATTAAACTATTATTATAAAACTGTAAATAATGAAAGCAACTCAAAGTAAAAAACTCTCATGCCAATACTCCGACAAGGGTTAATAATCTTAGTAAGAATAATCGCTCACCTCAATCGTCAGCGACGATCATCTCAGCCAGCACTCCTTTGAAAGCATTAAGTAGAGTTGAGTCAAGATTTAAGACAAGCAAATCGTAAAGTGGGGACCTGTAATTTTGGGTAAGAATTTCGTTCAAGTGGTTGCACCAGCTAAGTATTCGTATAATACGGGAGCTCTCCTCAACTCTGGTGAAGTTCCTCCTCAAGTGGATTCTTTATAAGGAGGGTTAATCATTAAGATGCCTTTGGATGGTATAGATTCTTACTTAAAGGACATGATTGATATCAAGAGTATACATAACGACGATTCATTGTGCCAATTTCTGGAGCAGTTCTTGAGTCAATTTCGCAATTCAAAGCAGGTTAGTCAAATTAATTAAGATTTAAGAATCATTCTAATATAATGCTAATTTAGAAACCCCAGTCGATTTAAGAAGGATAGCCAGTGCAGTTGATATAAACAGGTTTACTCTCTCTTATAAAGAATAGAATGTAGCTAAACCATGGATTACCGAAGGATTGTAATCCATACCTAAAACCTTGAGATATGCAAAGCTAGCTGCACATAAGCGACTTGAGATAGTAAGAATGTATATGGAAGATTAGTTGAAGCCAAAGTAAATTTCGAAGAAGTTGCGAGTGACAGCAGAGTTTGTATCAAGAACTGTTGAGAAGTTTAAGCATGAGATGAAAAATAGCGTATTCCAACCTTAAGAACCAAAAAAACCTGGCAAGAGGAGGGAGTGAGATAATGAGCAGCTGGTTGCTGCAGTTGGCGAGTGCATAGAAGAAATCGGGATTTACTAGTGCACTGGCAGAAATATTCATAATCGATTGTAAGAATTGAAGTTGGGCTCACCATTAAAGTATGATTTCAAAGTGCCATGCATATCAACGATTCATAAGATTCTCAAGGAGCAGTTTCATCTGAAGTTTGGCAAGACAGAGGCAGCGAATGTCAAATACAGAGATCCTGCTTATAATAGCAAACGCTTATGGGTGAGTCGACTTTTATCATAGTTTCTAAGAGAGGATGCAGTAATTATATCAGTAGATGAAAGCAACTTCAGGTCTGACTACTTGCCTCCTAAGCAGTGGGCCCTAAATTAGAAGAGTATTCTGGGTAAGAGGAAGAATAAAGTTACCAAATCGATTGCAGTCAAGAAGTATAGTAGAATCATCGCAGGCGATAAGGATTTGCAGTATGGAGGGATGCTGCTTGGAAAGCAGTCGAATGGTGAATATTCTTAGAAATCATCTTATTCATTGGATGCAGTTTCATCTATATGATCAAACGATTTACCTGCTTAAAATGTTTTTAAAGGTATCAATCTGTAAGCTAGTGCAAAGGATTCGTAATCATCCAAACTTCATTCAATAATGTAGAGTAAAGCTAAGCCAATTTCAAAACCCCATTCTAGTACCAGTACTTTAAATTAGTTGGCTAAACAATCGATTTTGAAGAAATCATAGAAATCATCAAGCAGCTCTATAGTAAGTTATTCCTAAATAATATTGATTTGCTATTACACAGAAGGCAGGCATTTTACAAACTCCACCTCGCTAGAATTTGAAAGCAAAGTAGTAACTAAAGTACGATCTATCCCCTATACTTGAAGTTGAAGACACTCCCTAAAACCAATCGAGTACTTTGAAGAAATTCAGAAATTTGAAGTTGCAGAGCACTGCAAAGAAAGTCACTTCAGATGATGAGCAGATCAAACGAATTCATTCAGGGCTCACGCCATTGATTGACAAGGTGTCAAAATTAAAATTGTAATCAACTTTAAAGAAATCAAGCAGTTCGCTATTGAGTTAGAGATAGAGAGAAGTTGTTCAGCTCACTCCAAGAAAGCTGTCGCTATCAGTTTTGAGCAGCTCGAATATTGATGAAAGTAAGTATACAAAAGATAATTTGAAGGTTGATGGTTGTTGCATGATGATAGTATCTGATAAAATCGTTCTGTTCTTGATAATGCCAAACTATCATACTCAGCTTAGTTTGAGCGATTACTTATCTTTGATAACTTCAAGAATGAGAGAGATGCAAGTTGAGATGTGAACTCTGGGAATTATACTATGATTGGAACTACTATGATAGATGAAGATACCCTGAAGATATCTCTTGGATTGCATGGTTCCGCGCTGAGGTTGTATGGCTCCAGGTTGTATGGTTCCTGGTTGTATGGATCCGAGTTTTATAGATCCATGTTGTATGGCTCCACCCTTAAGTTGTATGGTTCCACCCTTGAGTTGCATGGTTCCACCCTTGAGTTGTATGGTTCCAGTTCTCACAAATTCAACAAGTCTCATTTCAAACCACTAATCATGATGCAAACTTCCATCAAACTTCTAAGATTATAATTCAACTACCGTCCTAAAACCAAATTAACTTTACTAATAGATGACCCATCACAAAATCATAACCAATAAGAAGAATCCAAAGAATGTGATAAACCCTGTGCATATATTCCAGATCAAAGTCAGATTAATCTCAATTATAAGCCAATCTCTCAGTATCGATAGGAAATGCTCTCCAATTTAGGCGATTATGGTTTGAGAGCAAGACAATTGTCGATTGCAAAGTAAACAGAGAAGAGATAACAGTACTCTATGGGTTTGATAGCAGCGATAGCAGTTGATAGAGTGATATCCACTCAAATAATTGAAGGAGCATTCGATTCATTGCTATCGAAAACTTTATATATCAGACGCTGAGAAGTATAAGAACTGACAAAGATCTATGCAACAAGAAGGTGGTGCTTTTAATGGATAATGCCATAATTCATAAGTATTCTGAGATGCTTGCGACTGCTCGTCGCTTCAAAGTCAACGTACTCTTCAACGCAGAATACTCGCCCTGGCTCAACCCAATCGAATAGTTGTTTGCATACATCAAGAAAAACCTCAAGCAGCAGAACATCAACAGCAAGTAAGCATACTCTCCTAACAAACTTATATAGTGCAGCTGGTCAAGCGCATCCAAGAAATAATAAAAAACATGAGCGAGGATGATGTTCGAGGACTCTGGGCATTTAGTATCAAGAAATGGATGCATACTCTGAGGTATGGCTTTGTATGAGATTCTACTCAAAAACAAGAATTGCATCATTCATTGAAATTTCTATCAGCGCTTATAACTAATGCATTGTCATTTTTACTGCTTATACTATTACTGCTGCTATTACTGCTGTTATTAATACTGTACTTAAAATTAATACATAAATGCAAGAGGATCCCTGAAAATCGCAGTTTTCATAAGTCTGCTCAAACTATTATGAAGTTTTGACGAGTGGTATCAAATTCTGCTCTACTCCACTCTATATAGCAAATTTCTATGCACTCAAGGTATACACCAGAGGAGTTGAGCAACTTAAACTAAAATTGGACAAAAGTTTGTTCAAAATCAGTATTTCAAGAATTGAATGGGTTGGTGAGAGAGGAGATGCACTGAGCATCATGCTATCCAGTTTGATAGGAATTCAGCAAAAACCTAGCAAATTTGCAACTTCTGCTCGATTTTTTTGACCAGTATCGATTTGCAGGTACTGCTGCAGTATTGAGCATTATGACCACAAAAATTTACAAAAATTTGACCAGCAACAACGATTTTCAAGATTTTTGACCACCCTGCTCCAAATTTGGCTTGGTCACCGCATATTTGTGAAAAGTGACTCATAATACCAAATTCAGAGTAAAAACTGCGATTTTTTGAGATTTTGACCACTACTCTGGTCATTTTGGTTCAAATCATGCACTCTGGTCACTTTTGGTGGAAATCTCAGCTTTGACCACTATTCTGGACACTTGAGTAAAAATCATGCACTTTGGCCACTTTTTTGTACCACTCTGCTCAAATGGGGGAGACAAACATACAAAAACAGAAATTTTGACCACGAATAGTAAAGTTGGTCATTTTTACAGATAATATAGAATTTGGTCACTTTATATATGTTCCTAATGATGCATAAAGACTTTGACCACAAATGAAAATAAAAGTGAGCATTTTGTAAAATTAAGTAGCAGTTTGGCCACTTTTCGCATATAAGACAAAACGTAGAGTAATTTAGCAGTAATTATATATTTAATTAATTTTGAATTTTAATTTTTACATTTCCCCGATTCAATTGTATTTTATCAATAATATGACAATGCTTCTCTCAGATAAGAGAGCAAAGTAATTTATCACAAATTATTTAAACTAAAACACTAAGATTCATATAAATATATTTTGTATGACTTAAAGTTAATAAATTTTCATTTTTCAATCATCAAATTTTTCGCAATTTTTTATTTTTAAGCATAGTGATGCAATTCTTACTGATTTATTTTTGAGCATATTTTATAAGTATTTCTTAAGCTTTGTTTTTTGGATGATTAGCCTATTATTTAAGCTTTGTTTTATTTTAATTTTTTTTATGTCAATATATTACTATAAACCTGATTCTTTGTGCGCTTCCATTAGGTTCAATTATAATGTTTTATTCCAAAAACACCTTTATTAATTTACCCTTATATTTTCCAACTACAGCTATTTTGTCGTTGGTTAATCACCTTAATAATTTTGTGTTCTGATTTTGCCTCTATTTTTATCTTCTTTAACCATGAACTGATTAGTATTGATTGGTTTTAAATTATTCTTACTATAAATAAATATAACTCATAAGAGATATCTCATTACCTTAATGAGGAGCATTAAATCTATTGAAAACTAAAACATACCATTATTCCATCATATTATGGTAATATTGTCTTTGATTTATTATTACTTTAATATTAACTCGATTAGCGTTAGAATCAAGGTTGAATTAAATTTATTCGATAATTTATGCAAAATTTTATTATTCGGTTTTTAGATTTAATATGTTTATTCTCCTGTACATTTATTGGCATTACTAATAGTTTTTTTTACAGTATCAATATAATATAATAATCTCATTGACTTATTGTCAATAATGTAAGATTATCCCATTTAATATCATATCTTACTTTTTATAAGTAGTTTTATTTGCTTAAGATTTGCTGACTATATACCTAAATATATTATTTAATGTAATTTGAAGATATTTACTGAAAAGTGAATTCATTATTCATTTTTATTTACTATTTTTTATTGTGATTTCTACTTATTATTAAAATCTTGTAATTTAAAGCAAGATCTTAATTTTTATTGCTATTTTTTAAACAAAATATATGGGAAATTAAAAAAAGATTAAATATGGCATAGCTGACTTAAATAATATATATCAGGGAATTTAATTATCTTCTTGAAAGAGAAAATTAAATATTTTCAAGCATTCTAGTTATTTGCAAGAATATGTTTTCTTTATTTTAAATTTATTTATCAAATCATTTGTTACCTTTATGATCAGCATTATTGAATATTTTCATGCTTTTAAATTTTTTATTCTGAATTAATATTTATTTTTTATAGTTCATAAATATCTATAAATTTTAACCGTTGTTTGACAATCCTAAATCTTGAAATGTTTTGTTTATTGGAAAAATAATTTGAAATATTGTATCTATTAAGGCAAGTTAATGTATATCCTTAAAGTTTCTAATGAAAATTGATTTGCTTAGAGTAAACAAAGGGGGAAAAAGTTTGATTATCAGTGAAGTTATAAATTGAAATATTTATTGAAACTCATTTTAATTTAGTAGTTCATTAATTTAAATCATTTTTATGATATACTTGCATTATTTTCATATTTTGGAAATTTATTATCGATATTATTTATATTTAAAATATATTGTTATTGTTGTGGCTTAGATTCATTCATTTCATCAGTATATAAATAGTGGTGGCAGTGGATCTTCGAAATTTACTTGTTAAACATCCTTTGCGATAAATTGCAGGCTTGTTGCTTCTGTTGTATTTTAGGACATGTTATTCATTATTCTTAAAAGTTGTTTATAATATCAATCAAAGAATTTGGAGAAATCGAAATCTTTGGCTTCTACTTTCTTAGAGAAAGGCTGAATAACTATTATTATTATTTTACATACCATACACATAATTGATATAAGGATTTGAATTTAAATTTAGGCCCAATTAAATTTAACTAAAGCTTCAAATCGATATATCTCTTTTCTCTTTAACTATTCTATTCATCATTGCTATCATAGCTAATACAATTTAACAGATTTTCCCATTCTAATGATTATTAAGTTTGCTGCCATTGTTGCTATATATTTTAAACTCCAAATGTTAGCCTTAACATCTGTATGTGTGTTCATCCAAACTTTGATCATCAATGACTAAATAATAAACTTACTATTTCTCTCTTAAAAAGACTATCAAGAACTTCATAACTTAACATATACAATTAGTATTATAATGAATACCGAGCAATCGAGAGTTGAGATCAATTTAAATTCCTCTCTGAAAAAAATATTTAATATCATTTTCGATTTTTGAATTTTTCCATGTATTTATTAATTCACTATAAAATCAGAACATCTTGCTATAATATTTTTAATATAATTTTCAGTAGTTTGATTATAGTTCCAAGATTTTCATCATTTAAACTGTGAAAATAATCTTAAACAACACTTTGCTTGATAATAAATAAATAATAATTTAAAAGCTTATTTATCAATTGTTAGTTGTTCCGCCCGAGATCCCCTCTCCCATCCCCTTCCTCGTCTCCTGGTCGACCGAGACCCCCTCCCCCACCCCTTAAAATACCCCATTTCATATCAAATTTTGTACCTATAGGGTCTAAATAGAATTCCTTCTTGACATCTCGACATCATAAACCCTATTTTATATATAAAATTTCATAAGATTTTCAAAAAATTTTATTTCGATATTGGTGCCTTATATGATATAAATTTTATGATTTGATAAGTTTAACTAAGTTTGTTAACCATTTTTACACTGTCACTAATGAAATATAAATATAAAAAACTTTTCCATTTAATATTATTTAAAATTTTATTTCTAAATAAAATTTATATACTGATATGTACAAAATTTAATTAAAAAATTTTTTATCTCTTAAATCAACTTCATTTGACATAATTCGAATATAAAGCCTGATTAATTTTTCAAGTTTTTAATTTTCGCAAGATTTTGATTAATTATATTTTTCATTATTTTTGAAAATCTTGCGAAAATTAAAAACTTGAAAAATTAATCAGGCTTTATATTCGAATTATGTCAAATGAAGTTGATTTAAGAGATAAAAAAATTTTAAATTAAATTTTGTACATAACAGTATATAAATTTTATTTAGAAATAAAATTTTAATAATATTTAATGGAAAAGTATTTATATTTATATTTCATTTGGGAAAGTGTAAAAATGGTTAACAAACTTAGTGAAACTTATCAAATCATAAAATTTATATCATATAAGGCACTAAAATGGAAATAAAGAATTTTGAAAATCTTATGAAATTTTATATATAAAATAGGGTCTATGATGTCGAGATGTCAAGAAGGAATTCGATTTAGACCCTCTAGGTACAAAATTTGATATGAAATGGGGTATTTTAGGAGGTGGGGGAGGGGGCGGGGAGGGGGTGGGGAGGGGGTCTCGGTCGACCGGGAGACGGGGGAGGGGGTGGGGGAGGGGATCTCGGGCGGAACAGTTAGTCATTAGTCAAGCAACTTTATATAGTCGATTTTTACAGTCAAATATTTATTGTTTTTCCAAATATCCGATAAATTATAAATTAACGAAGATATAAGTTTAGCAATCTTCAATAGCGATCAAGTGATATTGACTATGATTCTACTTTTATTCTAATAAAAAGTTATATGGAAGTTACTATATTAGTACTTAACCAAACAAATAAACATTTGAAGTCAGATCTTTATAGAAATAAGCACATTTATGACAATAATCAAGAATGATAAATTTAAGAGTTTTGTTTATCTTTAAAAACTACTGATGAATGAGTAAATTTGACATTGGTTTTATTGAGTAAATAAGTTAAAAAACTCAAATTTGTATGTAATTTCTTCAATAGGAAACTGTTGAAAGAATATTAATGAACTACTATAAGCCGTGGGAACATCTTGTAAATAAATTAGCAGCTACACATACTCTAGTTTCAATACCCATAGATATATAATGAATTTTGAATAGAATTTATAGTAAACTCAACAAACTCTTTTTTTATTTTTTTGAATTTAAAAATGCAGTAATAACTTAAGTAAATAAATATTATTATTAACTTAACCTTGGATTTATGCCAGTTGACTACAAATAGGACACTTTTTCTAATCACATCCACCAATTAAATAGTAAACATTTTTGAAAAAAATAAATTAGAGCTTGTCCATCAATCATTGGTTCACGAAGTTTTTATCTGAGAGAAGGAAAAATATAATTTTAACATCCACACCTAGAAAAATCTGTTTGAAATTACTTGAATTAATGCTGTAAAAAAATAGTTCATGATTATAATTACTTTAAGTATCACTATATGCTGATAGATAAGTATTCATAATATTTAATTATTTGAACATATTAATTTAATTAATTATGCTATACTAAACTGCTTATTCAACCTTGTCCATTATTCATGCTGCAAACTTTTTCAACTAGTTACCAAAAGATGTAAAATTATGTCTAATGTTATTTGGTCTAGCAAATACTTATAAGTTAAGCCTATCAGGTGCCATCTGTTAAATGAAATCATATATCTTCTTGGGCTTTTCAGAGTGCTTACCTACTTCCGCGAAGATGACATTATCAGTCAAATGATACTTGAGCATGTCGGTAACGTAGCCTTTTTTTCCAATGAGGAAGCTCTCATTATTATGGGCTGTGTACATGCCAGATCCTTTGTGTAATTTGTGATTTTTTGTCAGTTTTATCCATTCACCTTTTTCGACTTCATCATAGCCGTGAATTTTCAGGAACTATCTCGCAACCTCTTTCTTCTGATTCACAAACCATATTATGAGTATGCCTCTCTCTTACACCAACTCAATAGGCATATTTAAAATTTCGACATCAGACACTGTATCATATGGTACGCCTTGCTTTATTCTATAGGCTGGATCCATTAGTACGACTTCATAGAGCTTGTTGTATCTCTCCATAGCGTCTTTTGCGATTTTTCCCCACATTTGATAATTGTTAATGTCTCCATCGAAAATTACTGGCTCCGTTATTGTTTTGTAAGTTATTTCGTATACCTTCTGCTAGATGGGTATAAGCCGGTACCCTTCTATAGCTTCCATCTCAACTTTTGCAGGGCCTATAGGAAAATTTTGACTTCTTCTATCATCCTTCACTTTGGCTATTGCTTTGGATTTGTTGGTTTTAAACTTGCAAGTTTCTTCATGAATCTTACAGTTGAAGGCTCTCTGCTTAACAACCTCGCAGTACTAGCATGTTCGTTCTTTGAGCTTAATTTTATCTCTTGCAACTTTGTGAGCTTCTCTATGATAATTAGAATAGTGGACTTCTAGAGAGCTCAAGGTATCATGAGCAGTTGGAGTTTCACAATACTCGCACATATATTTTACAGGTATGCTGATCTTCTTTTTGTCCATCTTCTTAGGCATTTTAGTTTTATTATACTTTTCTTCTCAGTGCTTCTTTCACTCTTTAAATTCCTGAAGTAGCTTTTATTTTGAATATTGGATTTAGTAAAAACTTAGGAGAGCCATTTTTTTTAGTAAAATCTTAGGATAACTTTTTTCAAAAGGGTTTCAGGGTTTTTTCCTTTCTCATGACTATACTTTAGTACCATTTTTCTATTTTATATTTTTTAAACTATATAATCAGAAATAACTTAATAAGTGTAAATAACATAATAAAAAGAAACTTCAATAATATATATTACTATATCTTTATAGGGCATAAATAATTTATTATTATACCTATTATAAGCATTAGCTAGGTATTTATTTTTTCATAATAATTGTATAATTAACATTTTGCTTGTATATACTCTTATAATAAAAACATAATTCTTCTTAATACTACAAGTATTTTTACAATAGTAGAAGGCCATAGTCAGCAAGCTCATTTATATTTAATACGAAAGTATAAATTTATTTAAAAAAAATCAAGAATTACTGATTATTTTCTTATCTTTATAAAAATAAAATTTAGTTGTATAACCTTGTTTAAGGTCCAGCTTATTTTCTTGATTTTACAATTATAGTACAAATTAGTAAAAACTTAGGAGGGAAAATATTTTTAGTAAAAACTTAGGAGGTATAAGAAAGAGTTCAGACTGTGATTAAAAAATCCTCATGTCAAGTGAGTTGATGTTTATACACTTAATTATTTGAAAATTATATAAATTATATAAATTCATTTTTTTCAAAGCTGCTAATGGAGGAAGTTAGCACTTATATATTTATTACATTTATATTAAAATATAAATCATTGTTTATTATTACATTAAAAGTATTCTTATTATATTATAGCTTTTTCATATTATACAAACCAATTATAAATTCTGGCCAGCATGCTTAGCTATAGCTCAAGCCTGAATATCAGTTAAGTGATAATATTTATACTCATGAATCAAAATTTACAACAGAAAAGTTTATAGATTCGATTAATACTAATATTAAATCATAAATTAATTTATAGCACATGGAGAACCAAGACGTTCATACTCATGACATCAGAGAATTTCAAAATAAATTTAGGTCGAAAATGACTGGATAATTTTTTTACGATTCAACAGTAAGATACTATTATTAAATTTCATAGAGAGGATCTTTTTACCTAACGATGACCATGTAACCATGAGGTTCATCAAAGACTTCTTGGCTGGCGAGAAGCAGCTTTTAAAATCTGGAGAGGTGGTATAGCTGAACGTACCATATTATGAAGAACTTTCAGTCAAGAACATTTTTAAACAAATTCAGGAGGATCCATAAATTATGAAATTCATGAATTACTACCCAGACTATCAAGTGCTGTCAGATAGAAAATACTTCTATGGGGTCTTGGGCACCCTCCATACTAACTATCTGTCATCGCTCATAAAGCATGCAAACAGGACAAGAAACTTAAGTGATACCCTAGAAGAAGAAAAAGAAAGAATACTTATAAAGGATGATGTGTATAGACAGCTACAAGGAGAGCCATTTTTTTCAAGTAAGTGTTTTATATAAATTTATATAATATAGAATCAAAGGGGAAAGCTCTTGCTATGCTTAAGCTTAAATCTAAGCCCCGCTCTCATAATAAAGAAAAGAGAGTATCATCAAATCTCTGCATCGTTTGAAGACTATATACAGTAAGAGGAGGGCAGAAGGCGGGTAGCTGGCAGACATAGCCATGATTCAGGAATCCTCCAAATGAGAGGGTGCTAGAAGGCAGTTCTATGGAATGAACGAAATTTCACAAGTTCTTATAGCTCAACGTTTTGTTTGGTTTTTATAAATTTATGTAGTTCTTCATTTTGTCTAAGTGTCTATCTATAATTCTTTAAATATTCTCCACTTCTATACTCTCAATTGCATTTTTATAACTTGTCCATGCTAGGTCTCGCTCAACTTAAAGTCACTTGCTATCACCTACTGCTTATAAAAATGTTTTATTTGAGAGAATACCTCCTCTATGCAGTGGAACTCAGGCGAGTATGGTGCATTATATAAGCAGTTCCAGTTGTATGACTAAACCTTTTCTTACACCACCTTACTATGGTGGCTTCGTAAATTATCCCAAAATATTGTGATTGTTTATTGTTTATTCTGCATTTATAGGTAATCAATAAATTGTGAAGTATCTTCCTTATTAATCGATTTGTATTTTATCAAGTAACCTTCAAGCCCTTTTTCTCTACTTAAAGACACTATAGCAGCAAAAGTTTTCAGTTTTAAACCTATTTTACTGAGTTGTTAATTTTAATATGATCTCGCCCATGAAAGTTAGTCTACCTAGTATGGCTTGAAAATAACTTTATAGATGTAAATTATTTTTATACCTAGTGATACAATAGAGAGAAGTGAAGAAAACTACTATTTTCTCTATGATAACAGCTTTTTATATTTTTAGGAGTTCATCTTATAGCAGCTTCTCATGACTTTATATTTTATTTGCTATTTTTTGTAGATGTAATAAATTTAGGAAGTTGTTACTTTCAAATTAGGGAACTTCCTATGGAAGAGCATGGCTCTCGTTTGTAGTGAGTACCCTTTTTATTTTATAAGAGTCTTTTCACTTGCTATATAATCTTTGTGTTGTTATTGTAGCTATTTTTTATTATTATATTTTTATCCTGCTTAAGAGCATGGCACCTCCTCCTCCAGAGAGCATGCCTTTCTTACTTTTTATATGGAAACTTTTAGAATTTTAGCAATATCTTTGATAGTATGAAACAATTCAGGCTAATTCTTAAGATGCATGGTCCCGAAACGTAACAGTAGGATATACCTTCTTATACTTTCATTAATTTAGATATTAGGGTAGTTTTCCATTAAAGTGTTAGCTTATATAATAGAGTTATTAAATTATTATATATTACATATTAAAAATTATGATTATCATATTATAATTTGATATTATATAAGTGAGTTTTAAATATTTAAACTCCAAAACTGTTTCCAAAATATATATTTACTCTATCTTTGTTGACTTAGTATTATTACTGTTTGTGGAATCGACTCAGGTATATAGAATATTTACCTGCTCAATATCTAAAAGAGAAAAGCATAATCTAAACAAAAACAGCCTATATGTTGTTTAATAGATTATTGCAGTAAAAGATTGACTTCAATCGCATATTTATGATGGAAGTGCAAACAATTATCATCAGTGGTTTGAATTTCAATATAAATATATTATGCTATATCATAAACACCGTTAGTGATGTTCATTCTCTCAAACTAATAAATGTGTTAAAAAGACAGTATTACTTTAATCTATTAATGTACTTTAAATACTTGGAAAAGTTGAACTTCTTTGTTTAATTAAAGATTGAGAAACTTTTATATTCTATCCAATTTCATGGTTTGAATGTTATAAAATAATAATTAATTATTATGAATACAATATATGTGTATGATTGAGAGAAATATCACACAGATACGTTATTTAAAAATTACATATTATAATTATTCTTGGAGAAAAAAATACTATTTGTTTCCTAGACAAGTAATGAGGTATTTATTGCATCTTTACGAGTTTGGTCTCTTTTACATTATTTTAGCAATTAATTCCTTTGAGCAAGTTATATGTAATTTCTTACCATTCATTAATTCTGAAAATATTTATAGATTTAAATAATATTTTTGAAATTTCTTCTAAAAATTTTGATATTCCATGAGTATATAAAAAAATATTACATTAAGTTTTATAAATAATATATGAAAAATTATTTGCAATAAGATTTTTATAGAGCTCTTAATCTAAATACTTATTGTTTAACACCTAAAACAACTCTTGATAAATCTTATCTAACCTAGATTGACATTGTTTTTTAATTAGTTTTAGCTTTTTTAATTATGTTTTAAGTTTATCGTTAGAAAATTGAGTATAATTCAAAAGAACTAAGTGTTTATTAATAATCTGAAGATTATTACATACTTTATATATTCATATTTTATATACTTAACTTTATGATAATTATTCTTAAAACTATGCAATTTAATAAAGAGAGGAGAGTATTATAAGTTTAAAAAATCATCATAATTAACTAATAATACAATAATCTAAGAAAAATAATAATGAATAATAATAAAAAAAGTTTAGTAAGTTATTTTTATGTAAAAACCTGGTTAAATAACTATATAATTGATGCGATTTAGTAAATGAATTGATCTCAATATTATAATAGAGTCAAAAAGTTACTTATCAAAGCCATAATTAGCTTATCAGATAACCCTTTAAAACATTAATATCTTAACTTACAAAAAATCAATATAATTATTTATAGTAGAGTAAAATTATTATAAAATGTTAAATATAATTTATAAAAGAATGTGACTTAAATTTTATAATTTTAATTAAATTGATATTATAAAATTATAAAATTAAAAATATTTTAATTAATCCTGATATAAATAAATATTGATAAATATTTTAGATAAATTGTAAAATATTTGTATAATTTGTCTTATGATAAAATTTATTATTCAAAAAATTCAATTAAGACATTAACTTAGTCGATATATATTACAAATTGTAAATGAATAATTCATATAAAAAGATAAAGAGATTTTTAATAAATGAAGATTATGAGAAAAATAATATATATATACAAAAGATTTAAATATACTATCTGTTTTAAAATTATATAAAAAGAAATATAATATCTCATTATAAAAAAATGCACAATATTGAAATAGTATTAAAAATAAAAATTAAATGATGGTATAATTTAAAAAAAAATAATTTGTATTAAATAAAAAGTAAAAAAGAAAAAAGTGAATCTAAAAAATAAAAGTTAGGAAAATTACTTAAAATTTCCAAATATTCAAAATATATATAGATAATTGAGTATAGTTTGACAATCACTTTTATTATTATTAAAAATAGATATATTATTAAATATTATCTTGAAAAGTTGATTAGCGTATATAATCCTTTGTTTATAAATGATTTAAAGTATTCTACTATACTACGGTTGTAGGCCTGAATGTTGACGGTGTTTAGGCTGTATAGTCTAGCAAATACAGCTAGCAAATTACTCTATTTGCATTGCTTTTCTGGTTTTTTGAAACCAAAGTTGATCTTCAAGTCAATCGTTCCAATTATTATAGCAAGTATCTTGGCTAACTATAGCACCAGCATTCTTGATCTCAGCTATACTTAAATACCAATTATCTTCGAGCTCTTCCTTTAAAACTTTAATCTCTCTTTTCAGATATTTGATTTTGCAAAATTAATTAATTCAAATTAAATCTACGAGCTAAGTAGAAAAAATATTTTAGACTTAGCTCGTAAAATAATTATCGATGGCCAGTGTGAATAATTATGAGTCAATTTTAAAAATAAAAATATAAAAAATATGTATACTCAATTCTATTTCCCATCGCAATTATATCGATGAGTGATTCATATATTATTTAAGATATGGTTATTAGAATTTAAAATGTGATAAAAAGTTTTTAATCAGTATACATCAAATATCAAATTTTACAAAATTATCAAGATATAAAATCAAAAAGATAATTGATAAAGTTGAGTCTTAAGTTTCCTCAATTATGAATGTAAATAAGTAAATGAAGAAAATGCTTTCGCAATAGTAATTGGATTATTTACTAGCTTAAAATACTATTAATAAATGGAGCAAATACTCTATTTTAGATAGAGCTAAACTTTTTCATCCCAAGTATCCTGAAACAAAAATCTCTAAGTCTTATCTTTATAAAATGTATAGAAAGCACGGAATTAAGTATAAATCAAAATATCTATGCCCAAAAATATATAAGCATGAATAATTTGATTTAGTTATATAAATTTAGGAGCTTATGAAAAGAGTAACTTACTTGCTCGAGTAATCGATTAAGATTATTTTTGTTGATGAAGTATTATTTACTTGAAAAACAATTAAATCGAAGTCCTGGAGAAAAACGAACTAAAGATATGAGATATAAGACAAGAGATATTTGATTAAAAACTATTCAGTTATCGTAGGTATCTCTGCTGAGGAAGGATTAGAAAAATTACTAAATTTTCCCTTAATCTGTGAAAAAGCCAGATTTTTTACTTTTCTTAAAAGATCTATAACTCGTATAAGAAGATTGCTAATACGCTATATTTTTGGATAAAATAATGCTTCATCATTCAAAGGAAGTTATATAATTTTGTGAAGATAATGGTATAAAATAAATCTATAATATACCATGTTCTCCAGCCTTAAATTCAATCGAGAATTTATGGGCACCATGGAAGTTAGAATATAAGAAGCAAATATTTGAAGATCTTATATAAAATAATAGGAATAATTAGCATTACACCAGATAACTTAGACATTGACAAAGATACAAAATATTCATGACAAAAATATTGCTTAAAAAGGTATAAAGTTATTAATATCTGGCAGTATGTTAATCATAGTAGTAAAATATTCAACTTAAAATTGGATGAATTTGACATGCTCAATTGAGAGTTGTGGTTTTCATTTTCACTCTACTTAACCTCTTCTTCTGGCTCTCGCATTTCCACTTGAACTGCTGATTAGTTTATTTTTATTATTTTTCTTAATGAATGAATCTCTATCTGAATTCTCATTGCATCTCCTTCTAACCTACTTTATTTTTATTAGTAAGGAGGATTCTCTCTTGTAGTAGATAGAGGGATCTCCCTTTCTTCTCTAAATTTATTGGTTTGTAATAATATTATTTTACTATAAATAAAAGGCTAGTATCTTAGAAGTTCTGCCCATTCATGAGTTACCAAGATTGTCTTTTTATGTGTGTTCTCAGCTGCCGTACCATGTTTTTAACTCAAACAGTGATTTATAAGTTCTTTTAACTTATCTTCTCTCAAAGTTGCCATTACGCCGAAAAAGTAATCTCTTTCAGTTTTAGATTTATTCTTTTTTTCTTCAATGTCAGGCAAATATATGAGAAATTCTTTATCGTCTTCCATCATAGGCATAAGATTGATCTAAAAAGTTCTTAATATTTAGGGACATTTATTTATTTGACTTGGTCCCTTTTTAGAGCTCTCTTCTGGCCATTGACTACCTGCCTTAAAAAGTCAACTCTGGTATTACTAATGTTTGGTAAAAATAAACCAACTAAACATATAAAAGAAGTTGTAAATTACTTGAGAATGTGAGGTAGTTGTAGAGATCAGCTTTGGATTTAAATCTATTTGAAAGCTAATCTGGAGCTACTATATAAACTTCTTTTTGATCAAACCTCCGCTTTTAGTGCAATTATTCCATTTTTAATTATTTATAAAATAGGAGTTCATTTTATATAAAATTAAGTTTAATTTTTATACTTTGTAGACCTTCTAAATATAATATTTTTATATTAAAAAAGATACTTAAAATAGTATATTATGCTAGTAACTTAAATTATACAAACAATTACATTTATTGATATCATTTTATAATTAACGATAGTTAAATTTTTTTAATTTTTATATTACTTTTAACTGATTAATTAATGAGAATATTGAATAATTTTAATAATAGTTTATTATTTTAATCCTGAATATTGATAAAATAGATAAAAATAGGAAATTTGAGAAATATAAATAAATCAAATATATATTAGTAATCTTAACTGCCACTAAAGACAAAAGGCATTAAACATATTTTGATTCAGTTTACTCGCCGTTATGTTTATAAGTGCCCAGGTTACTAGTATTACCGGTTAGTGTTACTGTGATTTGCGGAAAAAAGACATTTGACACATTTGGCAGAGGAAATTATAAGATCTCCCGTGTATTATAGAGGATTTGGCGGATTTGGCACATTTGGCAGGAGATTTAGAGAGAAATCAGTTTTAGAGATTTAATTGATTAATGTTATTATAAAAGATTACTTTAATATATTATTTAATTAAAAACTAAAATTTGGCGCATTTGGCGCCAGTCTATTAGGGCAAAGTTGTGTATTATGAATTAATTGCTTTGAAATTAGACAAATATAATTAATTTAAATATTAAGATTAATGGAGAATGGATGCACTTATCTTGTTGATAGCTATCAGCAATAAGAATCACTTATACTAAACAAGAACTACCGACTAATTCATCTTTACGAAGTAGATTACCCGTATGGCGTTGAGAATTCTGCGACTATTATTCACGAGCTCAAACAGATCAACAAACGAATTCAGCATGTCAGCGTTTACCAGAATACTGATACTTAAAAGACATACTTAGAAATAGAGTGCTATCCTCTCACTGTTGGACTACATAGAAGTCATTTCAAATAGGCGACAAGCAAAGGCACCAAGTATTGGGCAAGCTCGGAATAAAGATCAATACAATCGTTGAAAAGAGCATTGAGGATATTTTGCAATAGACACCCAACGTTATTCTGATTGCTGGAGACATCAAAAACTTTACTGCGCTTTAGGAAAGATTAAGCTCTCGGTCAAGACGATCTTCCTCATCATTACAATCTAGCAAAACTAAGTCAGAAATGTTAGTTGAATTCACTAGCTAGTCTAAAATGGAGAGATTCAAGATTTAACTGAATATGTGAAGCGCCACTGGGACAGCCCAAATGATCTAGTGTTGATTTCTGAAAATGAATCAAAGCTTCGGTCACTTTCAAAGATCATGAGAGGGACAGGATTAATTAAGAAAAAAGCAATACCTATTATAGAATCTCTCCAGAAGTTCATTCTTAGAAGTCAGCCAGCTTACGATAACAGAGAACCAATTGATATCCTTAAGTTTGAAGAGTGGGGATATGCATAGGCTCTGGATGCTCTATACAAAGTAATTATTGCGAAAGATGACGCTAAGAAGTGCTGCGTGTGGCTTGGCAGTGCAGATACCGGTAAAACGACGATAGTGAAGATGCTCCAATAGATTTTTGTGTGTGATTTTCTGCAGGAAGGTCAGTCACATTTCAAGCTCTAAGTTGTGCCTATCAATTTCTAGCCTCAGATCGTGCTAATGGATGAAATGAATGACAAACACTTTTTTAGAAGCGATCGGGTGGCCAAAATGAAGAGGCTCTTAGAGGGTAGGGGTACTCCACTGAGGAAAAGTATGGCGAGGTAGCATTAGAATACGTGAATACAGTCGTAGTTATCACAACGAATCAAATGCCGCTAAAGAAGCTTAAGAAGATCGATTAAGAGGCGTTTGAGACAAGATGCCATTTGGTGGACCTGAGTGATGTGCAGAGGCAAGCAAAGAAGAAGATTCCTTTCAATAAGATAGACTTGGCTAAATACTTCATGAAGCGACTGGAGGAGGAAGAGATGCAGACAACTGTCGATTCGATAGAGGAGGCTAAAAGTCAAGAAGTGAGCTCAATCAAAGATAATCTGGAAAGCTAATGATTAAATACTTTCGCAGATTCCTTGCCATTATATATCTTTAAGTTTAAAGCATTAATAATAAATACATATATTTGTCTAATTTCAAAGCAATTAATTCGTAATACACATCTTTGCCCTATTTGACTGGTGTCAAATGCGCCAAATGTGCTAAATTTTAGTTTTTAATTAAATAATATATTAAATTAATCTTTTATTATTAACATTAATCAATTAAATCTCAAAACTGATTTCTCTCTAAATCTCCTGCCAAATGTGCCAAATCCGCCAAATCCTCTATAATACACGGGAGATCTTATAATTTCCTCTGCCAAATGTGTCAAATGTCTTTTTTCCGCAAATCACAGTAACACTAACCGGTAATACTAGTAACCTGGGCACTTATAAACATAACGGCGAGTAAACTGAATCAAAATTGTTTAATGCCTTTTGTCTTTAGTGGCAGTTAAGATTACTAATATATATTTGATTTATTTATATTTCTCAAATTTCCTATTTTTATCTATTTTATCAATAATTAACGAATATTTGAATTTAAAATTGTAATAAAAATATTTGAAGTATATTTTTTAGACTTCATTATTAGAATTTATTTTTAAAAAATATAATGGCGTTAATTAAAAACTAAATAATATAACTGAACTAAACTTAAGAGAATAAAAGTAATAAAGGAATATTAAATTTCAAATTCAAATCAGGAGAAGAAAAGAGGAAGACCAAAGAAATCTTTGAATTCTAATTCAACCTCAATTTAATTTATCAATTAAGGAAATTAAAATGTCATGTGTGATTAGGATGACAAGCCTAAAACTTAGTTAATAGTAGGATGAATATTGCTGCAATTCGTAACTTTCAAACATAGAATTCTAGGATTTATCATAAATTTCAAATGATAAAAAGTAAACAAAATTTTACAATTGTCATATTGAAGGATGTATATCAGAGCCCTTTACTACATCTAAAAATTGTCTGAACATAATTACAATGTTCATAAAAGATAAAAGCAATTCACTAGGCTAAAAAAGCAAAAAATAATTATCCATGCCCACTTTGTAGCAATACTTCAACATCTTTATATTAACTGCATAAACATTTCGCTGGAAAATCTCACAGTTTTGAAGAATGGGAGTAAAAAGGCTTAGATAGGATAAAATATATGACTTATAAATAAGAAAACAGATTACAAGATTCTCAAAGAGATAAATTGAAAAAATTAATAAATAAAATTTATTGGCAAGATATTAAAGAGTCTCATTTAATGAAAACTCGTCAAGAAGCAGCAGATTAAATTCAATCACAAATCCCTTTTAATCCATTGGATTATAAACTTATAAGTTACTGGATTCAGGTTGGTTATTTAGATAAAACAATCAAATGCTAATAAATAAATTAAATTTTTGAGAAGTATCAAGAGCTTAAGTTACCAGTAATATTCCCATTTCAATTTCAAACGAATAATCACTATAATTAGTTTCAATTTGATAAATACATGTAGGTGTTGTATAGACCAGTTGGGAATTTTAAAACAAATTTAGAGATTAGCACATTCAGACACTCAATTAGCTTTTGAATTAGAGAGGCTACAATTTACTTTTAAAGACTTTTCAGCTGACAATATAGTATCACCAGAACAAAAAGTTCATCTCAAAAAGTTATTAAAAGCTATAACAGAACTTCACGAAATTGGATTTATACATGATAATTTAAACACAAATAACATTCTAAGAACAAGAGACTTGAAGCTGATATAATTAAAAGGATTTGAGTATGCAAATTTTTATCAATGAAAGCACAAAGGAGGGGAAGACCCAACAAATTTTTATTGTCACCAAAAATCTTCGATACTTGAGAGAAATAATTTATAGAGAGACTATTATTCTTATGGCATAATATTATTAGAGTTATGCCTAGAATCCTAAAATTTCAATGAGTGTGTATTGGGACCTGACTTTTACTAATAAATTAAAATATAGATAAATAATAACATGATAACCTAGGAAACAGCAATAATAAGAGGTTGTATATATGAATCAGGCATGGAAGCATCTATAAGCAGATTGACAATGTGGAAGTATAATAATTAGCTTACTTTAAAGACAATGATAAGATCAGGAGAAGTGATGAGAGCTATAAGAGACACTTCAATAGTTATGAGTCAAAACATTTTAGAGTTATTAGTGTATATGTTCAAATCTAAAAATTAAAAATAAAAATACTATTAAAATTTAATTAACAATTATTATAAATTCTAATGAAAAGAATAAAAAGAATATTAAGAATGCTAATATAAGCTAATTTTATTTTTAATATTGAATCATAATTATTCACACAGGACATCGATTATTATTTTACGAGCTAAGTCTAAAATAATTTTTTCTACTTAGCTCGTAGATTAAATGGGAATTAATTTTGCAAAATCAAATATCTGAAAAAAGAGATTAGTGTTTTAAAGGAAGAGCTAGAAGATAATTGGTATTTTAGTATAGCTGGGATCAAGAATGCTAGAGCTATAGTTAGCCAAGATACCTGCCATAAAAATTAGAACGATTGACTTGAAGATCAAATCTGGTTTCAAAAAACCAGATAAGCAATGCAAAACTCCAAAACTCTTTCAGTAGTTTGATTGAGTTTTTGATTGATAAAAGTAGACTCTTGATGCTTACTTTATAAGGATTTTAATAGGGTTTATGTAGGGGTTTTATGTTTAAATATTAGTAATTTAAGTGAGTATAACAAGCAAGTTTTTTTAATAATATTTCACACAAACATAAGCTTGGAGTCATGAGGCAGTTCTCTGAATTTTATCTTTCTAAGCAGCTATTTGATTGTATCTATTGTAATTTAATTATCTTAGCTTGGTTCGATTATGGCTTAGTATGCAAGCTCTCTTAGACCTCCTGAAACCTTATACTTATCTAAGTGTTGCTTGATTCTTTGCTTTGAATCTTTCTCATTCTTGCAGCTATAGTAATTGTTTCTTGGCATGTAACTCTCTATTATTATTGATGCTAGTGCCCAGATATCCCATGCAGTGTCTCCGTCTCTCAAATCTTCTCTTTCTGGAAAATAACCTGGAGTACCTAATACATTTCCTAATGCAGAGGCCTACACTCTTTGTGCCCTATTGAAATCAATAATGAATACTCTCAGTGGGTGATAATCAATCATTTTTTTTTAAGTCTCTATGAACGTAGCCTGGCTTGTGAAGCTCTTCGATTCCTTCAACTATCTGCTATACTATCTAGCTAATTTATCTCTGACATCTATTGTCAGATAAGAATTCTCTGTAAGTCATTTCAAGTAAGGGAAGCCTGAAGTCTATATGATCTTTACCAAGTAAAATAACACCAAGCTAGATGATATGCCTGCACTCATTTAACTTTTCCTTTTAAAGAGCATAATACTCCTTAGCAAATTCCATTTGAAACTTGTCATCAGCAAGGAAGTAATTGAAAGGATATATGTTGTAAGCATATTAGTCATCTGTAATGACTCTCTTCTCTATTTTATCTTCAAGAATGAGGTTGCTTTCTAGGCAAGAATTTAAGTCAATAATTTTTAAAATGGGAATCTTAATAGCTTCTATTTTTACCATGATTTTATTGATCTCCGATACAGGAAAGTTCTTGAATGGTTTCTTCATTTTAACTTACTTCTACACTTCAACTCTAAGGGACTCCACTGGATTTCTTGATCTTCTTTTTTATAGGAATATATTCCTTGTAGGTTCATGAATAAAGACAAAACTTTGATTATGCTTTTTCTTTAAGTGAACTTTGAGGTCTCTAGTATGAGAATATGGCTTCTCACAGAACTCACAGACATACTTCCCATCTTTCTTTTAATGCTTGAGATATAACCTTGGCATATTGTTGTTAATATATCTGAAGTGTCTCTTATATGTTGACTTGTAAGGGAAAATTTTATTACATTCTTTGCATTTATAGTCTACTTTAATTGGTAAAGTTTAATGTTCAATGGCGGGTTGTTTAACCTCCTTATCAATTTGCAAAGCTTCTATGATGACCTCCTATATAACTTATATTTAAATCTCAAAGCTAGACTGGTCAAAGTTGTCATAAGTAGGTTCCCACTGAGTACAAGCATCTCTGGTCTCTACTTTTCTTGATTGCTGGAATGATAACTTTTATTGACTTGATCCAAGTAATGCCGCTCTTCTTAACAGGTTAGCGCTCATTTTAGTTTTCTGATATATTTTATTATAATAATGATAAAATATACCTTGATAAACTATTATAGTTGAGTATAAGACACTCTGGTAGTTTCTTTACTGAGAGAAAAGAAAATATAAGTGTCATAAATGGGTGTAATTTGGCATATTTTATGATAATATTTTACATTTAAGTAAATTAAAATACTCCTAATGAAGTTTTGTTTCTCTAGTAGGTCCTCCAAATCAAGTTTGAACTTAATTTGGAGGTACTAAATAATTAAACATTATTCGGAGTAATTTAGTGGAGATAGTTTGATAAAAATGGAAATCAATCTGTGAAACTTGGAGCAAGTTTTTAAAGTTTTCTCCGTATACCTTTTCAAGGCTGACCTCCAGTAGGTCCTCCCTATTTAGTAGTAAGATTTTAATAAACGTAGAATGGATATCCATAATATTAAATTTCATTAACATTTCTAGAAAGAGGGAGCAAGATGGAGTCTATGAATGATGCAATGAAGAGAATTTAATCTCAAGATTAAATAGGAAAATTTCGAAGTAAAGAGGATCTTTATAGATACTTGGTACAGCAAGGTAAGTTCTTAACAAATGCTAATATATTAACCATAGTTGGGTTGTTCCTGCCAACCCAGGAAGGAACAAAAATCTCATTCTTAAAAGCCTTACTGAGTGAAGAGAAAAATGCTTTTAAGTCTAATGAAATTAGGATGATTGAAATTCCTAACTAGCCTGAAATATCTGTTACAAACCAATATGACGATGCTATGAGTGATCCAGATGTTGCTCTCTACCTTCCATCAAAGCTATAAATCTCTAATAAGTTGCCAGAAAAAAACTTCTTCTTTGGAGTTCTTGCAACTCTGAAACCTGAGTACTTAAATGAAGTAATTTTAGTAGCTCTCAAGAAACGATATAGCATCTCTCCTGAAGAAAAAGAGAAGCAGGGAATTAAAATCAGTGACTACTGGTTGTAGGAATTTCAAAAGCATCCATTCATCTCAAGTAAGCTTACCTTTCTCATTTTATAGAAAGACCTGTAGCTGCTATTTACTTGATGAAAGAGCGCAGCAAATTAAACAAAGAGAGAAAATCACAAGTAAAGCATTAATTTAGTATTAGACTCTTTTAGACTCTACAAAGATTTATAAAAGCCAGACGAGATGACCATAGATGCAGGAGCTGGCACTAAGAGAAGAAACATAGGCCCAAGCAAGCCTTATGAGGAAGAAAAGAAAGAGAAGCTAAATCCCTTTAAGGGCAAATTTAGTGTGTGAACTTATTCATTCGTTTAAATCTAATACTTATTTATAAACACAAAATCTCCCTTCTCGTGCGCACATTTTTAGCTTTATCATCGCTGACCCTTTTAGCAGCACTCTCAATAAAATCTACTGTGTCTTTCTTTAAGTCGTGCATCAAATGATAGAGTAGAAGTTTCTTGTAGTGGCCTTTCAATATGCCCCAATAGAATTCAATTCCATTGAACCGAGGAAAGTAGGGAACATTAATATAGGTGTTATGTTCAATCTTTCATATTCCTTCCTTGAGTCTTTAGTTTTATGAACTGACAAGTTATCAACGAATATAATAATCTCTTAGTCAGCGTACTTATCTCTGAGTTATTGCAAGAACTTTATGTATTATTCAGTCTTTATAGAACGAGGGTGGATAACATAAGTCTCTAGCCCACTATCTTCACTGATTACACCAAGGATTGCTTGAGTTTATACCTTAACCTTTCGATCATAAACTTCTATGTTGCTGTACCTCTTATACCAAGACCTAGATAAAAACTTATTGAATGTGAATACTGCCTCCTCATCAGTGTGTATGAACTTTATATTATGATCTTAAGACCTCTGCATTAATGAAATATATAATTTAATTATCCTTATAAAATGGAACATTAAAGTCAATCACTCTCTTAATGCGATTGACTGTCTTGTAAGATATTCCATTATTTTTTTTTGTGTTCGCTATAGATTAAGCAGAGATATGAAGCTCAGGAAATTGGTGATGAAACATCACAGCTCTCTATGCGAGAGAATAATGGGTCCAGTATTTAAGAATCTTATCATTAATAAGATAATCGATATGATGCTGCTAAAATTTTAGTGGTCTCTTAGGCTAAGAATTAAGATGCTATCTCTTTAAATTCAATGCTAATAGACAGTGAGACCTCACAGTTGCTGGAGATTTATGGAGGAGCCTTGCTATAGACGTATAATTCAGAACAGGCTTGAGTTATTCACTATATTCATCACATCCATATCGCAACTTAAACAATAAATCTATATACTCACTGTCATAAACTGACCCCCAACCTCGCATATACTCACTTAAAATACTAATATTCAAACATTAAATCTCTACATAAACCCTATTAAAACCCTAATAAAGTATGCGTCAATAGTCTACTTTTATCAATCAAAAACTCAATCAATCAACTTCAGGGGTTTTGATGTTTTGAGTGAAGCAAACGCGAATAGCTAATAAATTTTAATGATTAAATTAACAAATTAATATAGACAAGAATAAGCTTGAGTTTGGTAGTTGGGAAAATGTTGGTATAAAAATGCAATTTAAATAGGTTAAACGTGATTTCTATAATAAGTAAAATGTCGAAGAGTGTTTCTTTTTCTATTTTATTTTTATAAGCAAATTTTCCCTTGATTTGCTTTTATGATAATCTTATAATTATAATTTATTATTATGTTTTATTTTTAATGCTTTAATTTTCAATTTTCCCAATTTATATATTTTTCATTAATTTATCATTTTTATGCTATCAATTTATTTATGCTTATTTTTACTTTAATTTAACAATAGTATAATTGTCTTTTTTATATCAATTATTTTCATTCTTTTAATTGCGATCTTTATTCATAATTTTCCAATTTATCTTTTAATTTGATAAAAGAATTTTTTGAATTAAAATAATTTATATTTATGGCAGTGTATGCTAATTAACATAGTTATTTTGTGAAAATTCTAAATGTTCCTTTTGTAAGTATAAATATAATATTTTAAGTAATAAATATTTAATTTAAAATATTTGCAGATTAAGGAAATAATTTCTCTTAATTATTTCAGTAATCTCGTTATTGGCTTGAATTTTATATTTCAATTTTTTATACTTAGTTTGATTACATTTCTCAGAGACAACCTTTATTTTTTTATAACTATTTTGGTTTTTATTATTAATAAAACAAAGAACAATCTTATGGTTTATTTAACTCTTGCCTTTTTTATAAAACTGTATAAGTTAGCTATAATGTTTCCTTAAACATTTAAATAGATTTCGTTCATAGTTATAGACCAAGTAAAGTGCAGAGTAAATAGAATTAATAACCTTGGCTAGTGATAAAATATTAAAAACTTTGATTTAATTAAATTCTGATAAGCTCATATATACACTTTAATATACAATGATGCAGTTTATATTATTAATAGTATTAATTTATACAACCCCATTAATTTTTTAAGAATTTGTATAAGGGGTACAATTGATTAATTAAGAAATATAATTATATTGGAGTAAATTTAATCTATTTAGACAAATAATTAAAGCCATTGGCTTTTATTATTTTCCCTAAAAATAATAACCAAATAAATTGTGTAAATTATTTTTTACGCTATTTTTAATTTATTTTAGCCAATACAATAATAATTCTAAATTAATCAATTGTCCCCTCATCTCAATTCTTAAAAAATTCATGGGGTTTTAAGTGACAAGGAAATCATAGATATAAAAATATTTAGAAAGAATTCTACTGAAAAATAATTTCAAGCTTAATAATATCTGAAATTATTAATATATCGCAAATAAATTAATATAATCAATATAACGACATAAATGATTTCAATAATATCCTAACTATTAATTTAAGGAAGAAAGGTAGAATCAATATAAAATCTCTTATAAAAAGACTCAATCTAAATTTAAAGCAATTAATGAAATTAACTTTTATAAAAACATTAATGCGTTGTCATAAAGAAATAGTCATTACATCTTAGTTGACATTTTATGATAAAATTTTATATAAAAAGCCATAAAATTATCTGCGATTTCACATCTGTTGATTTATATTTATGAAATATTAATATACAGCTATAAATTAAAATGAAAACTTAGTATACTTACAAGTATTAGTAGAGATAATTACAGAAATGAAATTTCGAAACTAATATCTCAACACTCTATTATGTTTCTTATTTTACTCCTTCTAATCATACCTGCTTTGTTGTTCCCATCTATTTATAGCATCTTATGATCTTTCAGCCTACTAGCGTATGGTACCCATTTCTTTGGAAAGTAAATTTAATTTCTTTTAGATCATCTTTTTGAAATTTTAATTTTAGTTAATACTTTATTTAATTCATCGATTTCCAATTCTCAATTTTTGTTACAATAAAAACAATAATTTTACAATAAATCTTTTATATATATTATTTGACTAACCAGATAATGGGTTCCGTGATAAATATGGTTTTTATAATAAATTAAACATTTAAATTTTATTAATAATGAAGTATGACTGATTTGATGTTATTATATTGTAATCGAGTCCTTTCTATTTGAATCAAAATTTAAAAAGCTTATTAGGTATTTATAATAGATTTTAGGTTTCTATAAGGAATACTGATGAGACAAAATTATGAAACTTATTTTTAATTATTTATATTATTTGTGCTTAAAGAGGGGAGGCAATTTTATTTTCTTTATATTTATTAATAGTTTTATTTTGTGAAATTGAAAAGTTCTCTGTTCAAGAAAAAAAAAATATTATTGTTGAGAAAAATATTATTCATTACTCTTCAAGTATTTTTTGCTTAGAATTTGTTTATTAAAAAGCATAAATTATTTCTGGAGATGATAATTAATTTGAATATGTCATAAAAAATGATGATTAGCTAACAGGTTTAAGGATCTCGATGTATTTCTTTAATTAAAATTCTAGAAATGAACAAGATTTCTTAAATGTTGGGTTAATATTTTATCTATGAAGTGAGTTTCTACACTATTCATATGATTAAAAATATTTCGTGAGAAAATATTATAGACTCTTTATTCATAAATTCCTAATAAAATTAATCATAATTAATTCCATTTAATTAAAATTAATAAATCTATTAAGTTAATATAGTATTATTTATTACTAATATATGTTGTGAGCGGCGAGAAAGACAAAAAAATACTAATGCTAAGAAATTTGTGGAGATGGAAAAAACATGAAAAATTTCAAAAACACATATTGAGACCTCTCATTCAGTCGTTTAAGAAAAAATAGCTTCTAGTACAACTTCTGGTGCGATGTAATCTGGAGTTCCACAAAAAAAGTAGGGTAGGTAAATATTTCTAAAAATCCTAATGCCATCTTTAAAAAATTATGGCCCTATTTAATACACATATATAAGTAATAAATAATACTGATTTTATAATAGAGATCTCTAATTAAATTTTGATCTCTAATTTTAATTTACCTTTCAAGTTATTATCTCTCATCTATTAAGTTAATTATTCATTTTTTAAAATAAAAATTGTTTACTACAAATTTAGCTACATTTCTGTTTAATCTATTATATAAATTTAAATTTTAACTAAGTTTAATCGTTATTATTTTGAAAACTATTCCACAGTGACTCTTATTTAACTATGAAGAATAAAGTTAAATATAAAATATGAATAGAAAAGCAAATATTTATCAAAGTAATACTTATAAAGCTAAATAAGATGTCTAAGAATATTATTACTACGAAGCTACTTTCCATAGAACACATCATAATTTAAATACCTAAATTTCCTTTTGCTTGTTCACTTTAGTGAAATACCGATTTAGTCCAGCTGAAATTGTTACCAGCACCAATTCCTAAATAAAAAGAAGATTTAAATATAATTTTCAAACTTACCTTTAGTGTGAGCGAGCATAAACTACATCATCCCCACATTAAGTTTCCTTATTTATTAACTTACTTGATTATGATTCATGAATAAAATATTTTTTTATAATAAATAATGAATGTTTTACTTTAAGCTAAACTAGAAAATGAGTTATTTCTTGTTTTGATATTCTTTGATATATAAATGAGAAGAAAATGATATGTTAATTTGAATTAGTTCTCATTAAAAATTCAAATGCATAATGATTGTACGAAGTGGAATTTATTTCCTTATAATAAAACATTTGATAGATTTCCATTTTACACTCTTCATAATTCAAGTTTTCTGAATGAAGATAGAGTTTGTCTATATATTTTTAGTTCCAATCTCATTTTCCCTGTCAGATTTGATTAGTACTTGAGAGATCTTTGCATAAATCATGATGTAGTTTATCTAAATGTTCCTTCCACTAATCTTTGTATTTAACCTACCTCTAAAATAGAGGTAGTTCTCTACATTTAATGATTCATTGTATATTTTATTGAGTTGTCCTGTTATTCTAGGTAAATTTTGCTCTAATTCTATCTCACCTTAATTATTTTGAACAGAATTATTCCAGTTAATAACTTGGATATTCCAAGTTATTAATAGTTAAAAATAGTCTATCAAAAATACTTATTTGTTCCTTTTTCGTTTATTTACTCTTAGTCCTGCTCAATCAATATAATGGAAAATTTACTAATCTATAATCTGAATAAGTCTATTTCTAAGATTAGCTATAAGAGACGGGGAGTTATAATGTTGAATTCTTTGTAGTTACTTTTCTAATTATTCTGCAATCTTCTGCATCTATAATTTAATTATTCTATCTTTTCATTCAATCTTCCATTTAATGAAATCTTTCTTTATTACAATATATATATATATATATATCAGGAAATTGACATGATTCTTGAGTTTATGAATAATTTCTTAGCTCCTAATTTAAATTCTTGTGTAATACACCATAACAATTTGAATAGCCACTGTTGATCCCTTGTTTCATCCTATCGCTGCAGTTATTCATGCTATTTTTGCACTTTTGGAGAGTATTAAGCTGATAATTTTTGATAGTCATTCAAATATTTGATTTTAAAGTTTGCAATTTATTGAACTTATGCTTCCTCCGGTTGAAAAATCACTTTGTCATTCAAGAAAAAGATGCGAAGTCAAGAATGCCCAGATATTTTGCTGATTAGAGAATTATTTAGAAGGTCTTCTTTTTATTGTTTTTGTTATTCTTTTCCAGCACTTTATTGTTAGTAATAATTTTTTATTAAATGCTCAATGGATTATGAACTATTTTTATCAATGCATTCATAAATTAAACTAATCTTAAAGCATTGTGAGATCCTTTATATTTTACAATAAATTATAAGGCACTTTTCCTTAAATTTTTTATTTAATATATTATTCAGAATAGAATAAAATTTGATTTTTTTATCTTAATCAAACTTTATCTATTAATAATTGTTTAAAGAACTAATTAATCAATAAATAATGCTTTACTCTTGAGGAAGCTCAGGACTATACATGATAAATACCTTTAAATGTAGTTGATTGTTTTAATAACCTTTAGCTGGTATGAGACTTAATATTTGCACTTTTTCCCATAGATAAATATATAAATTAAATAAGAAAAGAAGGTAAGACAGTGGTAACGGGCGGAAAGTAAGAAAGATCATGTTTAATTATTTTTTAGAGGAAGGTTTAATTTAAACTTTTATATATGTATTATTTATCTGCTATATTTCAGTTAATTATGTTAAATGTGAATAAAATGATTCTCAAATTATAATTTACTCTTTCCTTTTTCGTCTTTAAGATTTAATGAATTTAATAAAATAAATAAAAAAAACAGTTGTAGAATTTCACGCTATTTTAGATCTAAACCAATTATTAAGAGAATCTTATCTTCATCTTTGCTTAATCATATAGATATTTAGTATGAAATCCTTTGTTAAAAATTAGATTTCAGGGTTATTTTTAAGCTTAAAGTTCATGTAATTTTAAGAGATATGCAGTTATTAATCAAAGACTGCAATTATAAATTCTTTCATTTATTGAGGTATTTTTTGCATTTTCCTTTAATTGGAGCTCTATATCTCGTCCAAGCTCCACATCTTTATCTTGCATACAGTAAGAACAAAACTTAGGCAAACATTAAAAGTTTTGGCAATGTTATTAAGTGCTAGAATCAGCTTTGAATGCTTTGTAGGCTGTATGGTCCATACCGAAGCAATAATATATACTATAAGAAGGACTATTAATGCTTTTCATTGCAATGAGTTTATTTAAATTGTATTTATTTATTGAAATATTATAATTCTTTTATAATGAATTATGAATAGTGTAATAATATAAAGGAAATGAATCCAAACAACAATTATACTTAATGAGTTGTGTTTTTTAAATTATCAATATTATATTAATTTATAATTCCTTTGATTTTATAGGTTTTTTTAATGTATAACTCCCTTTAATGATAATTTTTCTATATTAATCCAGTTTAATACATTTTTTCCACTTCGATTTACTCGTTTTACTTTATTTTTATTGGCCATCCCTATGTTTTATCGGTCTAAATAATCCTACTATATCCTCCTTTTGCTAATGTCTCCTCTTGCATAATTTCCTCTTTAATAAAGTTGTTTATAGGATAATACTTACTAGCATCTTTATGAAGCACTGTTTCATAAAAATATATTTATTTAGTCTAGCAAAACTTAAAATCCGTGTTAATTAGTTGAATGTTATACTTGGCCCTAAATTTTTCCATATTCTTTAATTCAATTCGAAGATAAATTTAAACATATTTTAAAGTAATGTGTTAATTAAGTTAGTTACCAATTAATTACATTAAATGAATAATTATGTTGATTACTCAGAATTAAATTTAATTGAATGTTGTTATCCCATCAATTTTTCCGATAGATGGCGGGCTCTCTTTATAACAAATTTAATGTTTTATTCTATCTTATTCTTTTTGTCTTTAAAATCTATTATAATGAGTCTTTTGTCATTATCCATTATTTTTAGTACATTGCTTTATTAAATATTTTTAATATTTTGCAGCTTTTAGCAGGGAAAGCTATCTTATCTACTTGTAATTATTTCAAACTTTCAAAAGCATTAGAGTGAATTCTAAGAAATATATGATTATTTAATTTGTTTTTTTATTAATTGGCATAAAATTAGCAAAAACTATACACTTTGAATAAAATAGTAATTTACTCATATTACGGTTTCAAAGATCATCAAGAAGTAATTAGTGTTAAGGGATTTACTCTCATTCACATTGCTGTTGCAGTTAGCTTATAATCGGTTTTAAGTACAAAATCATCAACTAGCAAGGTGATTAGCATTCACACGTCTTGCTCGTTGGTGTAAGTTGTAAGTTCTATATTTCTCTGTTTCTTTCTAATTCTTTCTTGATGCTTTTGATCTTTTATAAAGCATGTATAGGCGGTACTATAATATAGTATGTTTAATCTATGTCTTTCTTAAATGAAATGAGTATTGGTAATGTTTTGAATACAATAGAGTCTTTTGCTAAATAATCTTTTCTAAAACAGGGCAATTTACCAAAACCTCTGAGTATAATTATTATAATTCAGGAACTATTGCAGTCTAAACCTGTATTTTATCTAGACAAGTTAATTATAAATGAGTTTCTGTTAATATTGCTTGTTATTTTAAAATAAATCTATCAAAATAAGAAATAATCAAATTTAGTAACTGGAATATGTAATTATATATATGCTAATAAAATTTTGTATGTGATGCTAAATATGAAATAGCAATTATGCATTATTACATGCTATATGTTTAAAAACTAATATTGTTTAATAATTGAGCTAATTCATCATATTAACTTAAACCCTTTTTTAATAATTGTGATTCTAAGAAAACAAATATTGAGCATAATATTTATTTACTTGTTTTATTCTTCAAATTTTACTGTTTCTCTCAAAGCACTTTAAAATCATATAACCGTGATAATAAAATACTATATTATGTAAATGTAAATTAAAATATAAAACAACGAAATTAACTGAAATGTCTGGTAAAAAAAACAAGGTATTTTATTCTGATATATTGAAAGTTTCTTGCTTATTTATGATTTTAAGCATTTTTAGCTATCATTTTGAGAAAAAATTCTCCTTAAAAATGTAATGATTCATTTTATTTATTAATAATCTTAGAATATAAAATTGAAATTTTAATTTTGTCTTTCGTTTAAACATTCTAAAGTTGACTGTCTTTCCAGAAATTAATAGTGTTTTCTAATTTTTATGGTGAATTTCTAAGACATATGTTTTGTGAGGTGGAAATGCTCAAGAAAAACTCCATAGATATATATTAGGCCATTAAATTAAACTATTTATATAATGCCTAGTGCTTCTCCTATAAAAGATTACTAACCTATGCTGAAAAAGAATATATTATTCTTATTCAGGATTCTTCTAAAATACACTTAAATTACTTGAAGTCTTCTAAATTACTATTGGTTCAAGGGGTACTAAATATGAGAAGGTTTTAGTTTAAACTGAAATTAAGTTCCAAATATGAATTTTGGCTTTGGATGGGAATTATTATAAGGTGAGACTCAACTAGAATTCTAGTAATCGACAGATTGTATACATAAAATACATTTATTTTCTATAGTACACTTTTAAATTTAATATATTAATTCAAAAAAATTTCTCGATTTTTGGAAGTTATGCTAAATTGATAAAAATATGCAATAAATAGTCAAAATTATACGAGAGATGTTTGTGCTACAATATTAGAAAGAAAAAATGGTAGTTTGTAAAAAAAATGATATTATAATTAATTTTATGTTTCGGAGAAAAATGAATAAAGTGATCTAATAAAATCTATTGATGATTAACGAGTTATAATAAAAATTAAATATTTATCAATTCACTGTTTAATACTAAAATTAAACCATCAATTTTAGTCGTGACGTAGACGTATCTGAAGTGAGCTGACGTGGCAATCAATGACATGGCAAGTCGTGAACTAGAAAACTCCGAAAAACCACCTCACCCTCCTTTCCACATCTCCCTTAAATCAAGATGCATACTAGATAAGAGCCTAGCGAAGTAGGAGTATCCCCCACAGAGCTCGCAGAGATCAATAAAATCTATTGAAAAACAGATTACTTTAAATAATAATGTACATAGTATATGAATGAAAGTTTAGCAAATGCTTAAATAAATATTTATATAATTAGAGTTTTTTCTTATATAAAGAAAGTCTTTCATTATATTATTCTATAATTTTATGTTTATCGACTTGATTGATTATAATACACCCATATATTTTATATTAATTACAAATTAAATCTCTTAAAGAATGTTTAGCTTCCACTATTACTATAAATAGCTTGACTTCTTAGTTGTATTTTATCTTTTTGCTCTTCTTTCCTAGTGTTAAAAATGTTAACAATAATCAATATTTAATCCTAAGAACTCTTCCTGCTAAGATTGATACCTATTTGTAATAAGAAGTTCAATCAAAGCAAGAATAATTTTCATTATAATGAGTAAAAGTTTGTCAAAACATATTAATTAATGAAATATTGATTTAGGAAAATTAGCATAGAATTAAATGTTAATCTAGAGCAAATTATTACTTTTTACAAGCACCGTTTTATTATTACTTAACTTGACATACTATGATTACCTCTTTCAAAAGAATTTCTTAAGTTTCAATAATATGACTTTTAAAATTATTGCTTAAGGAAGATAATTTCTAGATGAAAGAAGGAAAAATCATTTCATAAAACCATTTAAAATAATTAAATTAATAAAAATAATTAATTATCAAACTGATTTTAACGATTTAAGATTTGTTTTTTTTTAAATTTAATTGCTAAGATTTATCAAACAAATAAGCAAAGTTTTTATGTAAATTTAAGGTCAAGCTTAGTAGCATAAATGTTGACCCAAATACTCTACTTCAATAATAACAACAAAAATCAGCTTCTTGCAATTAATCATTAAGAATATTGAAACTTCAATGTTTACTATTATTTTATTCCTGACTTTAAGGACTATGAAACTTTATGTTTTTTTGAATGTTTTTCCGAGCTAGTAGCCTGCATAACATTTGTATATTTCTGCTGTTTTTAAAACTGTTTATGAAATGATATTGTTGAAACTGAAATTCTGAGAATTTATATCATGAAAGTACCCAATCTCTGTATCTTAAAAATATATATCAGGTTGTATGTTTAAGCTTCTAATCTATTGCTTTATATTAGGATCTTAAATTTTGTAGAAGCAGTTAATGTTTTCCATTTTGAATATGTACTATCTTTTGTAGTTTAGTATTATTCCAAAAATACCTTAATTATACTCAAAATATTTTATTCTCTTAATAAAATAGTTTGACTCTCCATTACTTCAACTAAATTATATTTAAAATTTATGAATAAAACTAATTTTAATTAATTGAGATTTCATGATATACTCCTTTAATCAAAATCTTCCTATTTTGTAATTTTCTTTTCTAGTTTTTTATTCTTAATAAGAGATTCCTTTAATAGATATTAAACTAAATTAAGATAAGCAGCTTAATTCTTAAAAATGTTTGATAGAAAAATATATAAAAAAATCATGAGATTATTAAATATATGCTCCCTTATTTCAATCTAAAAGTGGTTAATTATCACTTATTATATAGTTATCGATGTTTATGATATTTATTAGATTTTATTTTTATAAAGAATCTAATTTAAAATATACTCCTATATAGTAAATTATTTTTCCACTTATAATTTCAGAATTTTCTTATATTTTACTTATACATTTAAATCTTATGAAATATATTTAATAAAACATTTTATAGCTATCATTTCCCCAATTTAGTTTCATTTATAACGAAAACCTTAATTAAAGTAATGTTTCAACAATCCAAATTCCCATTATATCCTACATAATATTTACTATATGTAATCGTCAAACTTTGAATTAAAAAGAAAAAGTTCTTTGACAGTAGTCATTTTTCTGGTTAGAAGTACTTAATAATTTATGTTTAATGCTAGTTGTAGCTGTGTTATTAAAGGAAAATGTATGAATCTGCATGCTGCTTACATGTTCATGTTCTTCTATATTATTCATTTTTGTAATGGCCTGCTTCTTTACTTATTAACTTGTACATAATTTCATTTCATTATAAATAGGTGTGAATAAATTTTAATAGATCTTCATAAGATTTATATTATTCGACTTATTTTTATATTATTAGCTTAGCTTAAAATGAATATATTACGTTAAAAAAACAAATGGGAATAATTGTTTCATATCTTAATTAAATCAACTTAGCAAGTCATAAAACTTAGTTAAATAGAGTTAGTAATTCACTATTTTCCTTGAAAGCTAAGGAAATTATAAAATGTAATATTACCAAATTTTAAAAATACTTTTATGTAATCCGTGTATGAATTAGATATTTTTGATATTTTATAAGTCAATAGCATTTGAATCATACAATAATGAAAAGATAACTCATAATATAAAGAGGAATATTATTTTATACTAAAATTTAGTGGCAAGGTTGGCTAATGATTGAATCAAAAATTGTCATTTATCATAAAAAATATTAAGTTGTTTTTTACACACAATCGGAGGCATAATTGAGAGGAGATTGTAATTTGCTCATAGATTCTTTAAATTGAATAATTCTATATTGTAAGTTGCAATATTCAAACATAACTACTCAAAATGATCCTTTTAACGTTTATAATTGATTTTAATGCCCGATAAATTTTTATTCGCAATATTTATAATCTGATATTACAAGTTACTATTTTCATTAATTTCATCACCAACGACACCAAAGTCATTATCTTCAAAGATGTAAAACTATTTTTAATTGATTGCTTTATACATAAATATCTGTCAAGTAATTAAAATTAAAAAAAGTTTTTATGTAAATTTAATTTTAATCATCTTTTTATTAATTAATCAAATAAAAATAATAAGGGAAATTTAATGATTTACTCTTTAAATATATGCATATTTAAAAATAAAACAATTTTTAAGGTAAATTAATCCATTTTCTAACATATGGAAGGCTCATATTTACACTTTTAGCAAAGCTTACACTGAGGTCACTCATATTAATCTATATTTATATTATATTTCTAATATTAAAATATATAATAAATCGAGTCATATAAATATTTAGCATGCCAGCAGATACTGAGATCAACCCAATTCTCAAGATAGTTACGAATATCACTGATTTCATTATGATGCGATCGGTCTCTGATATGCCATGATTTATCACAATAATTTGATTGCCTCTTTGCCGTTTCTTACATAAAGAGGAGATATATTAGATTTCTAAAAATCATCCAATTTAGTGCTAACTATTTCATAAAGGACCAGCTTGTGAAATGCAATGTTCAGCATGATATATATTTTTACTTGAACAATAGTGTCTAGATATTGATCCTGGACTATATAGATATAGGTGTAATTGTAGTTGGTTAATTTTGCCGTAATATATATAATTATGACGCCTGACATCGAGGATATACCAAAAGCCTTTGAAATATCATTGTGCTTGGCATATTAAATGTCTATTAAAGCAAAATTCAAATGATAAAATATTAAAAGGAAAAATATAATGATTTGAAAAACATTGCCAATTTCACATTTATAAAATATATTTAAGTTAAAACCTTTGAGGTTTTCCATAAAAATAATTCCCAAGTGCCCGCGAAATTATGAAATTTAATCCATATTTGAGGTGCTCGTTCCATTAAGCATAATTAAGCTCAATACTTTAAATACTTTTGGTTTTGCTAATTATAAATTATTTGATATAGAAAAAATGCATATAAAAATATATAATTAAAATAATGTCTATCACCTCAAATATTTACATTTTATGATTCTTTGCTTTTCTTAATCAATCGTTTAATATGCTTTAATTTTAATAATTTAATTTCATTAACTTATTGTTTCCTAGATTAACAAACTATTCTGCTAATTATACACATTCACAAAAATAAATAAATGAAGACTATGCCAAAATGAATATTAATAATATAATTTATATGATTAGAAGAATTATAAAGTCCTTTTGATTGAGAAGTGTGTAAGTAAATTATTTTATAAAAATTATAATAAATTATTGTTAATATAATGTAATTTAATTTTAGTATATATTTTGCGTTTGAATCATTGAGTAAGGGAATACCAATAAAATATTATTGGTTAAGTTGTATGATAATCGAACAAAACTTTCTCGAAAGTTGTAACTTAAAATGTTGATCCAACATAATCTTAACAAAACAGATTCCTTAAAAATATATATTGAAATAATTGGATTTATGAGAGATAATGCAAAACATATTTATTGCTATCTTTTTTTGGAACATGTTTTCAGGCTTCTTAATCTAATTTTTACTTAATATTGCCAATGGTTTAACATAATCTAACAATATAATTTCGTCTTTGACATAATTTGAAATTCGTTAACCTGTTATATTGTTGTGTAAGTTCATCTCACTAATTAAGCAAAGTGGATCAGAATGCATTTATGGAGAGAATAACAATTTGTATCCTGGAGATGCAATCACTCAAGAAAGGAGAACCTTTCCCATTCAACACGGTATAGTTATCCAACCATCTTTTCATAGGATTTATTGAGATAGCAGAGCAAATGACACGGAAGCATAATATGAGAATAAGGATAGCATTGAGGAAGATCCAGAGCAAGATGGGAGGCGATTAAATTCAACCACGATATCAATTAGTTGAATATGATATTAATTATTGCAATCAAACTAATTAAATACTAAATAATTTAGCTGATAATAATCGTAATGTTTATATGTTTAATGTCTAATAATGAAAAACTCAATCTTGCTGATTAATGTTTATCTGTTTAGATGTTATTTCAATCTACATCTATAATTGATTTTAGTACTATTACCTTGCAGATAAACAGGAAAAGCACAATCTATTTACTCATATAAGGTTTTTTATTGATTTTAATTAATTAATGAATTTTAGTATTTAAATTTTTATTATCAAATGACTACTAAAAAATTAAAATATTGAACAAAACTGCGTAAGACTGTTAATCTGTTAATAAAAAGTTGACTTAGAAAGAAAGTTATTTATTGCCTGTTATTGATTAAATAAATTACTTTTCTAGCATTTTTATTATTCAATTTTCCAATTAAATTCTATTTTTAAAAAAATAATGGTCAGTTAGATTTAAAACTATTGGCATTCGACCCTATTTTTATTTGATTAAATAATTTTTAGAAGTGCACTGAAGTTCAATCTTTAAAATGGACAAATTGGTTGAGAAGCCAAAGAATTACAAACAAAAATAAAGTTTTAATACAAAAATTGAGTGGTGCCCTTCAGATTGGCAGAATTTAATTTATAAAAATTTGCTTTCTACATCATTATAATTTACAAATATAATACCTCTATATGATCATATAGGCTTTCAACTTTTTTTCACGTGGGTAATATGGTCACTTTATTATACAATTCTCTCGACTTATTAACATTAATGCACAGCGATGCCTCTCTAAAGAGCACCATTCATGAATATATAGCAAGTTTAATTTAAACAATCTATCGAACAATTAAAGCCAAATTTTGTATTAAGAAACAGGTATAATCAATTCTCTCAGGAATAGAAGGAAAGTTACACTGAAAACAAAAGAAAGTGTAATTAAACAAACAAGTAAGAAACAGAATTGGGTCTTTTATACCATATAATTAATAATTGATAATTCACTGCTCATTTTATACCATCTGTTGCATTAATGTAGTGCTTTACTTCATCTAAGGAATATATAAACTAAAATATAAGTTTCATAAAACCTCGATCTACTTGAATTTTTACACTCTGAGAATTGTGACCTGGCTACTATTGAGAATTTAACTAAACTTAATTTGAAGCTTCAATTTTTTTATTTAAAATATATATATATCACTTGAAATCTAAATGATGAAATCTATTAAGCAATTAAAGAGCTCTGACGTTCTAGAAGTAGAATATAATGAAAAAAATATATAAAAAATGATACTGACACCAATCTCAAATAATAAACTAATAATGACGAAGTAACTAGAATGATATATAGACTCAAAAAAGTTATTCCAATTGAAGTTTCACAAATAATTTATTAAAGTGTTATTATATAGAAATGTTAAAAACATGATATATGAATTTTATGGTGTTTTTATTTTTGAGATTGCCTACTAAATAATGGTGAACTGCAAAAAATAATTTAGGTTTTTAATGACATTTTGAAGAAATTGGAATAATATCTTTAAATCATAGCATTGAACTAAGAGGAGAGGAGAGATAAAGTAGGATGCATTTGACATGTGATGATAATCAAAGTTAATAAAAATATAAGGTATAGGCTTGATTAATCATAGATTTAGAAGAACATAATTATAATAATAATGTTCAAAAGAAATTCAAAAACTATTGTAAATTGTTTTTGAGTTTATAGTTAAATAATTTTTTCTCAATTCTTTAAACTTTAGCAAATGATTAAAAGTTTACAATAATTAAAGCTATCTACACTATAAAAGAATGCACTTAAATTACTATAATAATAATGGAATAGCAAGGTTTACAATAAGTGAATATTATGAAGATATATATTATTGTTAAAATAGATAAAAATAGGAAATTTTAGAAATACGAATAAATTAAAACTAGTAATTACAACTGCCATGAATTAGGAGTATCATTGATCATATTTTGATTTAAATTTAATATTTAATTAATTAATCAATTAATATAATATAATTAGTGGTCTAGTGGTCTGGTGCTCTGGCAGGGTCTTTAGCAGACCACTTTTGTAAATATATATATTTAATTTAATAAATTAATATTTTACAGATGCGTTGACTACTAGTGGAGTCAACATGCCGGAGACCACAAAGACGGATATTCAATTGACTGAGAGACCACTATAAACTTATATCAGCGTGGAGGACTCTGACAGTAAAGCAAGAATAATGTCTCACAACCGCCACTAATTCATATTACAGGTGCAGAATGAGGGTAGCTAGAGCTCTTAAAGCAGTGCCAGCGCGTAATGATGAGTCAAAATGCGGGGTTTAGTCACATCGAAGTCTACACTGATCGTTCAAATTAGATGTACTACCTCTGTATTCTCTTTAAGACAGATTCAACCGGAGCAAACAAGTCATAATTCACTGAAAAGAGGCGCAGGGGTGCGGGTATTATAGCAGAGTTGGAACTAACCATCAAGCTTCTCGCCTATCAGACATTCGATTAATTCGCATCAGCAGTGGATGAAATAAAGCTGATATACGGGCACCCCTCAGCATTACTAGCAGTTCCTCGCCAAACAGAATGCTAAGTAGCAAAAGGAATTGTAGAATCAGGAGTGCGGGGCCAGAGGTGTTATGCATTTGACAAATGACTATATGATTGAGAGGCTCTCGGGATCGGCTTCGTCAAAAGATGACTAGAATAAGATGAAGGCTCATGATATAGCTCAGCAAGTGGCCATTGCAAAGTCATACAGTTAAATCAACTTCGCCGATCAAGTAATCTAGAAATCGGGAATCGCCATTAAGGAGAAGGTTCCTGTAATAACATCACTCCAGTACTTTATCGCAGAACTAAGAAATAATGGAGATGAGACTAGTACCCTTAAAGATGCCGATCTGAAAGCAATGGGTTATCTCCACATTATTGATGCCCTTTACGAGCTCCTAATCAAGTGCAAGAACAGTAAGATTCACAGCTTATGGATATATGGGCCCACCAATACTGGGAAGACAAAAGTCACTCACATTCTGGAGGAGATATTCGTATATGAATAGAACGTGCAGTCTAAATCACATTTTCACGTCCCTATGAAGCAAGTCAAGGTGTGCGAGCCACAGATTCTAGTCGCAAACAAGATCAATCTCACCAAAGCATTTGGATCAACTGGGATAGCAGGGATGAAACGGTTGATGGAAGGTGAAGAGATGTCTATTGGTTAGAAGTACGGCGGCGTGGAATACAAGTACATTGGCTGCTTCACTGTATTCACTTCGAATACTCTGCCCTTATATAAGATGGACCCCAAAGATGCCAATGCCTTTTAAGCTCGGTGTCTACTCTGCCAATCTGAAATTCCGACATAGAGTGAAGAGGAGGCCTTCCCTATGACAGCGGCGATGGTTGCACGCTTCCTCAATGGAAGATTCCTAGCCAGTGAAAAAGAGAAGAATGTGACTAAATGACAGCATCAGTCCGTGGTCTGAGAGAGTGCCGGAGTAAAGTCTAGTGTTTAGAGCAGTAATTAGTGCAGTCAACGCATCTGTAAAATATTAACTTATTAAATTAAATATATATATTTACAAAAGTGGTCTGCTAAAGACCCTGCCAGACCACTAGACCACTAATTATATTATATTAATTAATTAAATATTAAATTCAAATCAAAATATGATTAATGATACTCCTAATTCATGACAGTTGTAATTACTAATAAAGTTTAAGTTTATTTTTATTTCTAAAATTTCCTATTTTATCAATAATATATATCTTCATAATATTTTATTTGAAAAAATATAAATCTATACTGATAAAAATTTTGACATATTGATATAAGATTTTTTTAATCTAGATGTCACGTTTAGTAAAGACTCTTCCTTGATCAAAATTATGTTTAAGTAACCAATAGTACTAAAGGGAAGAAAGAGCATTAATGATTATATATAAGCTGGTTGGTTTAATCCCCAGTATTAATTTCTGCACAGCATTAAGTAATAATAACAATAATAATGTCTAAGCAAATAAAAAAGCTTGATTTTAATCATCGAAACTAAGAGTAAAATTATATCAAATTTGGAAATATATTTTACTAATAAAGATTAATTATTCATAAAATTGACAACAAAATAAGGCTAAATAAATATTAAACGTATTTGGATTGAAGCAGGATTGAATAGTCATGAGGTTTCAAGCAAGGGAAAGAAGTCAAAAACCTTAATTTTCTTAGACTTCTTATCAAGAGGTAGTGTTATTAAGACTTGTAACAATCTAAGAAAACTCATAAAGAAAGAAAAGCATCCAACCAAACGTGTTAGTAGCAAGCTATTATAGAAAATTGTAGTTTATCTGAGACATGGATCCGTAATTTGTAATAAGCGGGTTTGGCATAGTCATAAAGAGATCTCGTGAAGGTTAGGCTAACGGATATCCTTGATATTAATGATTCTTTAGTGATTACGGAAGAGTGTATTCTAATTTATTAGTAAATAAGTCAATTCTGGAAACAATCGTAAGCGATGTCTAGGTTCAGCAGAGATAGAGTATGTGTGCAGTGAGAAAGTTTCAAGGGAAATGATAGCATTGCCATTAATGAGAAAGGTTAAATTATAAAGCATCACTTTGGTTTCGCATCTTTTCTTATTGTACGTTGAGAAATTGCTATTTACGTAACGGCATTTCTTTTACAAAAGGTAACTACTCTTACCGCTGAAAGTTCTTTCTATCTAAATAGATAGCAGAGGAGCAGTTTGAGAAGTCCATAGAGATTGCTATGGCCCTTATGAAAAGTCTAAACCTTTACTATATTGATAAAACCACTATTCACTTGTAGTAGACTCCCAATCGTGTTTGAGCGAAATAATGCATGTATATAGAAAACCTAATAGTCGAGGACGATCCATCACAATAACAGGTGCTGTAAGTACACGTGGGTACCTAGTATACAAACTAACAAAGGGCCCAAATTATTCTTTAAAGTTTCAAGAATTTCTAGAACATCTTAAAAGTACCAAAGGCTTAGGAATCTGTGTTATGGACAATTTGCCAATTCATCATAGCAAAATCGCACAAAAAGTTTTCGATAGCAATTTCAAACCATTTTTTTTTTCTTGCCTCCTAACAGTTGCGCTCTTAACTCAATTGAACGTATTTGGGTAGTTGTCAAGCGTTTATAAAGATAGTATTTAATTTCGTTGGGAAACGATTCTCATACGGATGCTTAACTCATAACAGAACTCAGTAAATTTTTGCCAGCTTCGATCCAATTCAATTGCGTCTCTTATTACGGTCAAACATCAATCACTGATTTAAAAGCCTTTCTTAAGGTATAAGTTAAAGCTATAAATTTATTTTAAATTATTCATAAAATACCCTGAAATTGCAAATGTTAAATTACAGAATACTAATAAATAGTATTGTTAGACGATACTATATTAACTACCATGTATTATCTAAATATTATAAAGTGCCTTTTAATTTTAAAATTATTAAATAAACCTTACTAAATACAATAAATTAAAGTTTTATATATTATTAGACTGTTATTAAATATTAATACTAAAATTCAGGATTCAAATAATAACTTATTTATTTTTTTGATAATTCTAAATAGAACTATTAGATTATGTTTTGAATTATACTATATTCTTGAATAAAGCTTATAATTTTTTCTTATCCAAATAATAAGATTTAAATAGGTGCTTTGAAAAAAGTTCCTAAATAACATTTAAATAATAAAATTTTTTATAGAATTAATTTATTTTATATGATTCAAGATATTGTTAAATAATATGTTCCCTTAATGAATCAATACATTCATTATACCAGATTAGTATTTAATATTGTATTTTATTGTTATAGGAGTTAAATATATCTTAAGTTATTAAGTAGTATGTATTTATATTATATCAAATTTTAAGATGATTTTATTATAACTAATATATAAATCCGTTGCTATGTTTTGATAACTAAGCAAAGCGTTGCTAAGTTGACCTAACTAACCAACGGACTCTAAATAATAATATAATTTAAATATTTAAACAATGGCATAATTTCTAATCAGAAATTAAAAGAGGGAATGCCATAATTCGTTCTATCCGTGGACTTTTAGTTTGATGATAGATCTCATTCACAGTTCCATTTTAAAGGAGTATTTAATGAACGCTTTGAAGCGCTCTGCTATTCTAAGAGTATGATAAATGCAATAAAATAACTTACATTTATGAAAATAAGTGGAAGACTTTAATATAAAATGAAAATGAATTTAAATAATAAGTATTTGAATAGACAATTATAGAAATGTAATCTAGAAACAGCTAAATCATCTTTCCAATATCCTTCATACTTTGCTCCATCTGGCCAAAATTTTTCTGTTGTTTCCATTTTTTTCCAGTATCACTTGAGGCCTAGTCTACTGACGTCTTCTCTCCAACTGGTAAGTATTGCTGAAATAAAAAACTTTTAGAAATGTTTTTTGTAACATAAAAATTTTAGTGAATGACTAGATGCTCCAGGGATACCATCTTAAGATTTCCTTATTTAAATTATAAATTTCAATTTTAATTAAAGTTTTTCACTTATTTTTCATAATTATTCGAGCAAGTTGACTTCATCGTGATAATGGTTAGAGAGAGAGACTTTAGCTTTTAATCAACTCTTGATTTTAAAAGAATCAATATTTGCTTTCAAAGTTTCTTCTTGTCTTCGCATAGAACTGCCAATCGTTTTTTCTTATGATTCTTTTTGAAATTGGGAGGTTCTTAAGGAAGTTCAAAGAAATTTCGAAGGTCTTATGAGATTAAAGCTAACTCTATGTTGGAGGAGGCAAGTAACTCTTGAAAAAATCTCATCTATAGGTAGGTAAATAGGTAAGATATCATAAGCCACTATTTGTTTGGAGCTTTCTAAGCAGTGTACTACAGTTTATTTACCCATTTAAGCTGAAACATCATCAAATTTTCTAATAGAGAAGCCTTAGTAGGTGGTTTTACGCATGGAAGCAATCGAATATCCTTGTAATGGGCACCATAATCTTCCTGCGAAAATCGCAAGCTAATAATCCTCTGTAATAAATGAGCACGAAATCTTTGGTTGGCAGTATCCGTTTCTCACAGCTGGCTCGTATAGCTCCTGCTTAATGTCAATGAACTGATAAAATTTATCGAGCGTAACTCTGTTATAATCTCTAATTATTGATTAATATTCAATATTGTTATTTTTATTTATAATACTTATTAATAATTCATTATTCCAAATTTGATATAATTTTTCTTTAAGATGAAGGGAATTAAAGGTCTTTACATCATGCATATGCACTAAAATAATAAACAAATTCTGCTAGCACATGATTGTCCTACAAAAAAAGAATAATTTATGAAAATCGAAAAACATATAAAAAATGAACTACTGTGAATTTAACAACAACTATTAATTATAGAATAAATAATAAAAAAGTATCAAATTAATTGTCATATTTGTAATCAAATAATTATTTTTTACAATTATCTTAATAATGACTCTTTTTCTTTTTTTAATATAATTGTTTAACAAATTCCTATTCTTCAGCATTTTAGTAATAATTAGAACTTGATATAAGATAAATAAATTTGAATCTTATAAATTTTAGGAAATTAATATACTAATCTTATATAAACTTTTTGTTTTTTATGATTTAAATAGATTTGCAAAAATTATATTCTAGATTTATAGTTGATAAATGTCAAGAGTCTTTGTTTTGAATAAAAATACTCTTATATTAAAAGAAAATGATAAATTAAAAATGAAATAATAAATTCTTGAAACTTTAATTTTTAAATTAAAAGCAAAAAAAATATGAATCAATTAAAATATCTTGACTACATAATGAATTCGTGCGTATTAATTAGATATCTTTTAAAATAATATAAATGTACTGTTTTATGTAAATACCTCCTTCAATTTCAATTATAATATTTATCATTGTAGAGTAAACCTTTTATTTTTTGTCTTTTATAATTGAAAAAATATCCTTAAAATAAATAAGTAGCTAATTTGTTATTGAATATAAATAGTTATCCCAGATTAAATTATATTTAGATTATTGAGAATAAAAAAATGATTCAATATACTTGTACACACTTTTAACATCTCTTGAGGGTTCAATTGCTATAAACAATACAGTTTAATCTTTAAAAAGCAAAGTAAATTAAGAACACTTGAATTCTTCAGGATCTAACTTTACTACAGCTGGGAAACTATCTTCTCTCATGCGGTTTTGGGCATCCTTCGGGAACACCTCAAAAACTCGATTTAAAGTTTTGAAGTGCGACAATTAAAATATGAATTTTATTTATATATTCAAATTTTATTAATAATGTTATAATTTACTCTTTTTCAATCTACAAAATCATATACTGCATTTTTCAAAATGATTGATTGAATTAAATGATTTAAATTAATGACCTAATAGACATCGCTTTCACAAAGGATAAACTCTTTATTTTTGTTATAAATCCTAGAAATCACATTTTACCTATTCAAAATGTAATTTCATATATGAACGCTTTCTCAATAACCAATTTCAAGATTTTTCTCGTCTCTATTGCTTTGTTAATTTAACCTGTGCTTTCTTCAACCGTTCACTCACTTAACAGTTGCTCAATGTATTATATATTTTCAATATTATTTATGCGAGTGCAATCAATAAATATTAATTATAAAGTTGGAGGAGGGTACCAAGCATCTAATGGGGTCAATATTTGCAGAGCACTTTTAACCACAATGTGATATATAATTAATTGCATAGATCAAGGACTTGCCGCCCCTTTAAGAGGGATTTCAAGCGAGGGCAAAGTCCTCCCTTAAAACCAATATTTTTACCTCTTCTGTAAGTAATATGATGTATAATGTTTAGAATTTATTCGTTAAAACTATATTAAAATGTAAGCTATCTTTCATAAGTAAAGAAAACACAAAATTAAACAGAAACTTTATAAGTTCTTGAATCTTTTGCTGACTTTTGTACTGTTTAGAAAAATCTATAATGCTTGCATTGTTAATTCTTGAAGTCTATTAATATCTTTCATAAAAATCAGCCTAGAAAGTATGAATGTGATATTTATATATAAGTGCAAGTCAAGAAAATCAATAAGATAAGGTCTTCAAATATACTTTCCCTTAAATTTTTTATTAAAAATCTTTGAACAATTTACATTTATTCTCTATCCTTATGGCGTCAATATATATCTGAAGCTGCCAAGTATTCTTAAGATAATCATTAAATAAGAAATACAAGATAATCTATAAGCCAAATATATCAAATCTTAAGAAGCATTATAAAAGAAAAGTTTTCCAGAAGATACAGTATATTAAAGATAAATTTGATATAAGGTTTAATTGAAAAAGGGAGTTAAAGATATAAAATATTCAATGTCCAAAAAAAAAATAAAATAGGAAGACAGAAATATTATTAGCATTAATAGTATAAAATGCCTAGAAAAATAGTATTGTTTATAAAGACGTTGTGAAGTTATTTAGGAATAAACTGGGATAAACTAGAAATTAAAAATCAGAAAAATATTCATTAATCATAAAATAGTTTTTAAAGAACAATTGAACATGGTAATATAATAGAATGGATCTGATCAGTTTTAAAGTATTATACCAAGCATTTTTATAAAATATTAATGGATTTTTGAGATTGAATTCCTTTAAATCAATTAAATTAACCTAGAATTAATAGAACCATATTTATACGAAGCTCTATGGAGAAGAATCTTATTTTAATTTAAAAATTCATAATGACCTATAATAATACATAAAACATATATTTAACATAGCCAATATATGAATAATTTAATGATTTAATTTTATACATAATACATCAATTTACTAACAAAAGAGGTCCAATGGGGTTTTAGAGAAGACTTTACCCTCAGTAAAACCCCTTCCACTAGAGGCTGTTGCATCCTTGACCCGTACAATTACTTTGCAACGAATTGCGAAACAATGGGCTCTGCCACTTGTGACTACTTAAGGGGCTGTACCCCTAAAACCCTGCATTATTATATAAATTTTTTGCATTCTCTAGCATATAGAGATTGGAAAAATGAAATAAAATCAGAAATTGTTACATGAGTCAGCGATTGTTACATGAGTGACCAATGACTACAACACCATAAAAAATTTATAATGAAATCTTGGTAATCGAAGGCGTTTCCAAAAATTGATGCTCAAAATATGTCAATCTTATATATAAAAATTTATAATGAAATCTTGGTAATCGAAGGCGTTTCCAAAAATTGATGCTCAAAATATTACAATCTTATATAAAAAAAATTATAATGAGATCTTGGTAATCGAAGGCGTTTCCAAAAATAAATGCTCAACATATGACATTCTTATATATAAAAATTTATAATGAAATCTTGGTAATCGAAGGTGTTTCCAAAAATGAATTCTCAAAATATTACAATCAAAACCCTAAAACTCTTTAGTGAGGTTTATAAGTACTTTGATTTGTAGGGTATAATTGGGGTCATATTGGGGTTACTAGATAAAACGCAGGTTTTTTGTGAATTTAATGTATATTTAATGAATATTAGGTTATTTAATTTAAACGAATTTTATTTGCTTGTTTTCTTTATAACTCTTGAATCTTGCTCTCTTAAGTGGAACAAGTATGTTATCCAATGTTTACCTTTGATAGTAGGGAGCACTGATTATTATCATCTCTACTTTCTTTTTAATTTTCTTGCATTCAATTTCTTACTTGATATGCTTCTTAGCTTAACTTATTGATTATTTTTCAAATTTTCTACTAAAGTATGCAATACTTTCCATGCCATTCTCTAATATAATAGCTCCAATCGCCCTTACATCTTACTAAACAGAGCCATTAGTCCATTTCTCTCTGATATGGAAATATCCAGGTGTCCCAAGAACCTTTGCTAAGATTACAATCTCTTATCTTAATGCTATATTGAAGTCTATAACAACTACTTCTAAAGGGCAGAGGTTTATCATTACATTTTCAGGCTTAAAATCTCTATGAACATATTCAAGTTCATGCAACTCTTTTATACCATATATCTTATCTGATAGTATATCATTCAAATCATCTGGGTACCTGTTATGATTTAGATAATATCTCAGAGTCATTTCATATTTCTTAAGCCTTAATGCAATATAACCATAGCTTAAAATGACACCATTTAGCTTAAGCAAGTTTCTTGCAATCTCTTCTCTAAGCCTCTCTAAGAATCATGTATTCATTAGCAAACTCATTTTGGTACTGCTCATTCTAAAGTAGATACCTGTAAGGATACACCTTGTATGCATAATCATCATTACAATGAGTTTTGGTTTTGTAGGAACGCTAATTTGCAAATAGTTATCAATACAACTTCAAATATCAATTGCATTTAATGCAGGTATGTTCATGGTTTTGGCTTAGAAGCATGCTAATATAGTGTTGCCTACCGGTTGATTCATCAATTCATGCAGCTTCTATCTCTTGAGTCTCTCCTGTTAGTCTCTTTATGACTCAATAGTATTTGACTTTCTCTTGGCAGGTATAAGCTTTAAAGTTTCTTTATCTTGAATCAAGAACTCGCTTAAGTGATGCTTTTGAATGTGCTTCTTAACTTTTGCTGAATGGGTATAGGACTTAATACAAGTTGTGTATTAATACCAGCCATCGACTTTAATATGCTTGAAATAGATCTTATCTCTGCCAGAGTGTATTTCTTTGATGTGTCTCTTCAAACTAGAATCAGTTGAGGGAAAAATTTAGCATTCATCACATTAAAATGCTTTAATCATTTCTACCGGGTGCTGTTCTTTTAACTCCTCAACATCTTCGATTAGCGTTTAAGTACTTATCTCTGCTCTCTGCTTCCTGATATTTATTTATAGAATAAACACCTCTGATTCAAACTTAAGAGCTTTAAGCTCTGGCTCCTTTTCAATGTAGATGATCTCTGGCTTCTTAGTTTAGCCAAAGTTTAGCTAAGATTATCCACTGCCAAGAGAGACTGCTTTGCGAATTAAGTTAGCCACCATGTTTAAATTCAAATTTAAATATCTATTATTAATAAGTAAAAAGCTCTCTGGATATACTAACTTTGTAAAAGAGCGGGCACTGCAACAACAATTGTTGATTCTTAGGTGTTAGACATCACATTTATACTTAGTTTATAATTATAAATTTTCTAATTTTATGCTTAATATTTTTAATTTTGGTACCAACTGAGAATAAATTCAGGTTGTTACTGGTACCAATTAGGTTTTGAACCATTTTGGAACTTTTCCATTAAAACCTCATTAGTTTAAAACTAGGTACTATTTAAGTTTTTGTACTATTAAATTGTACCAATTAAATTTAAACGGAATTAGTACCAGTACTAATTAAATTTAAACAAATTTAGTACTAATTTAATGGAACTAAATTGATATAAATGGAGCAAAACTCTGAAGTTTGTTACAGCTTTCTCCACGTATCCTTACCAGGCTGACCTCCTATATGATGCCAATATTTAATACTAAGATTTTAAACAGTAGGATCCAGAACTCTATTATTTAAATTTGAAATTCAATAACAAGAGAAGGAACAAGGATGGAATCTATAAGTACTGCAATGAAGAGGGTTGAAGCTTAAGAAATGATCTCAAGATTAGAAGCAAGGAGGATCTCTATCGATACATCACTCAGCATGGTAAGATAACTTGATGACTATGAACATATTATAAAGTTGGATATTCCTTCCAACCATGGAAGGTACTAAAATTTCATTCTTAAAAGCTATACTCTGTGATGAGAAGAAAGTCTTCAAAAACAATGAAATTAAGTTGATAAATACCAAACTACCCAGAGATTTCAGTCACTAATCTCTACGAGGATGCGATGAAAGATGAAGAGTTGGTAGTTTATCTTCCTACCAAGAAACATCTCTCTAACAAACTTCCAGAAAGTAGCTTCTTCTTTAGTGTTTTTGGCACTTTAAGAAAGAGTTATCTCAGAGATCATTGAAGAAGCTCACAAGAAACGCTACTCTATTTCTCCTGAAGATTAAAAGAAGCAAGGCATATTTATAAGCGAGGCTTGGCTTGAAGAGCCAAAGAAGCATCCTTACCTCTCTAATAAGCTTTGATTGATAACCTTGTAGGGAAACCTGGAACTGTTATATTCCTAATGAAAGAGCATGCAAAGGTTTACAGAGTGAGAATGTCATAGACTATTCATGAAGTGAGCAAGAGACATTATAGAGATTTTTAAAAAGGCAGATAAAATGAACATAGATGCAGGAGCCGGCACTAATAGAAGAAATATAGGTTCAAGCAAGCCAAAAGAAGAGGAGATGAAAGAGAAGCCGAACCCCTTTATGGGTTAGTTTAATATGTGAATTTATTCATCATTTAAATCTAAAACTTAATTATAAACATTCATTCTTCCCTCTCTCGCACAAATTGTTGTCTTATCAAAGCTCACTCTCTTACAGCTGCATTGAATTAAGCCTACTGTATCGATGGGCAAGTCATGCATAAGATGATAGAACCGCAGAGTTTTGTAGTGAGTCTTGATTTAACTCCTGTAGAATTTAATTCCATAAAATTATGGGCTATAAGGAACGTTGTAAACAGGAGTTATGTTTAACTCTTCATAAGCTTTCTTAGACTCCTTAGTCTTATGAACTGAAAGGTTATCAACAAACAGGATGATCTCTTGATTACTATACTTCTCTCTAATCTTATGTAGGAACTCTATATAATACTCTCGCTTAATAAAGCGAGGGTGAACGACATAACTCTCGAAGCCTGATTCTTCACTTATATCAGCTATAATTGCATGGGCGACTACCTTTACTTTTTAGTCATAAACTTCTATGTTATCATACTTCTTGTACCATGACTTATTAATAAAAGTGTTGAAAGTAAACACAGCTTCATCAGCGTGTATGAACTTGATGTTATTAGTAATAGCTCTCTGCATTTAATCATATATATAGGCTAAATTATTACTATAAAATGGCACTGTAAAATCAATCACACTCTTCAACTCTGATGACAGTTTTGAAAGTAATACCATTTCTTCTATAAATATTGGCTATAGTCTAAGGAGAGATACGCATGTCTGGAAACTTGCGATGAACATGACAGCCGTTAGTCAAGAGGAAAGTGAGCCCAATACTTTAATGTCTTAGAGTCACAGAGGTAGTCAATATGGTGCTGTGAGAACTTTTATTTTCTAATTGAATGTTTTCAAGTACCAGAATTATAATGCTAAAAGGCTAACATGGAGTGATACCTAACAGTTGAGGCACTCTTGTGTAAAAGCTTTGCTATAGCTGCGAAATTCAGTACAGGTTTGACTTAGTCTATATTAATACTTGCTCCATGCCTAACTTTAAGCTAGAAATCTAAATATTTCTCTTCATAAATAGACCGTAAATTTCGGTAATTTCTATTTCTCATTATGCAAATTGGCCTATTTCTCTATTAACCCCAATAAGACCCCAACTATACCCTACAATTAAAAGCACTTTTAAACCCCACTAAAGGTTTTTAGGGTTTTGAATCTTAAATAAAAAAAATTATAATGAGATCTTGGTAATCAAAGGCGTTTCCAAAAATAAATACTCAAAATTTGACAATCTAATCCTAATTTCTAAACTTAAGCTTATTATTGTCTATTAATTTTCAAAATCAGATTCTATTTTTTATTTAATTTAATCTGAATATATTTTTATTTATTTTTACTTTTTTTTTATTAATTAGCAATAAAAATATTCAGTATTATAAGTTATTTTAAAAAATTCTAAATTATAAGACAAAACTTAAGGTTATTTATTTATTTCACTATTAAAATTTTATTTATACCCTTAAATTTATATAAAATTAATATTGTAGGAATACATTTGATTTGGGAAAATTATTAATAAATTAAATTAATTAAAATTAAATTCGTGGCAGTTAACTTTCTGGAAACCTAGACAATATGGTACTTGTTCGATAGAGAATTCAAAATTAGCTGGACTTTACTATTGGCGGTACCCCTCTATCGCATCCCTGGAGCGAGATAACTCGACTTTAATTTTGGCATTAAAATCAACTTAACAAATCACCCAAAATTAAAGTCGAGTTATCTCGCTTCAGGGATGCGATAGAGGGGTACCGCCAATAGTAAAGTCCAGCTAATTTTGAATTCTCTATCGAACAAGTACCATATTGTCTAGGTTTCCAGAAAGTTAACTGCCACGAATTTAATTTTAATTAATTTAATTTATTAATAATTTTCCCAAATCAAATGTATTCCTACAATAATGATTATGTAATTTTTATTTAAATGATAAAAGTCTTATTAATTTTTATAGTTAATTCACTTAGATTTAATTTAGACCTAATTAATAATATTTTTACATTTGTTTTTTGTTGGATTTAAATAATTTAATTTATTTATAAAATTCGAGAAAATATTATTTGATTTACTCCATCAAAAATTAAAAAAATTGTTTTTAAAAATATAATTTTAATTAATTTAAAATTGCTTATTTTCTAAGTGAAGTCCAATAATACTTAGAAAAAGTAATTTTAGTATATTATTTAACTGATTATTATTTGAGTTAAACCTATCAACCTCAACTTCTCTTAGTTGATGGCAAGCTCTTTTAAGTCAGATTGTTAATTTGATTAAAGAAGAACCCAATAAGTTTTATATAATTAATCAGTTTGCTGGTATTATAGTTTTTACTGCTTCTAGATATGAGTCCCTCATTTGATTGGTATTTAATAAAAGTGGCACTCTACTTATAATAATTAAGTGATGTGACTTATGAGGAGTAGCTAAAAGGATTGATCTTCTCCTAAATTATAAACGGAAAAAGGATCACAATAGGGGGCAAGTATAGGGTATTTGCTCGAATAATAGTGGTCTTTGAAGGATGATTTACTTCTGATGTGGAAATTGTATGTTCCAAAATTATAACTCTTTGTAAAAAACATTGAATATTAGAATTTATATTATTTAGAAATAAAAATGATAAGTTGGTTAATATGGAGCTTTAAATAACTGTGTGTATTTTTGTTATGTTTTTTATTTTGTGGTTTCTCACATAGAAATTTATCAACATTGATACTTAAATTGTAAATAATGATAATAAAAAATTATATATATCTATAATTATATAAAATATTTTAAGCCTGTTATTTTTAATTTCTCCCATGAAACATTTCATCCTTTATTGAAACTTATAAAACTAATAAGTAGATGGAGAAGAATCTGATAATAATTGCTATTTTATCTATCTTTTTAAGATCTTTAACTCTTCGCTAAAAAAATGTTTCATATCTAGTGGATGAAAAAATTAATCTTAAGAGTATTTTAAATTAATAGCAAACCTTTTTCATGAGATTTCATTTCGTAATTATATTAATTCAATCAGTAATATTTATGCAAAATATCAACAAAACTGCCAATAAATTAATCTAAAAAATCAATACATTTACTACTACTGCTATTTATAATTTGATTAAATATATAATTATAATTCTTTAGGTATTAGCCAGTTTATCAATGATAAATCTTGAAATCATTTTGCTTCTACTCGGGTAGTTGACTAAAATTTATTTAAAAAAACTATATTAGTGTTAAACAATTTTACTTATAATAAGAAGACATGAAGAAATGATAGAGAATTAACAGAAGAGCATAGGCATTAAAAGGAGGGAGTTAAAATACTGTGAATATCAAGAAGATACCAGACAAAAGAGAAGTTTAAGATATTTAATCTAATTGAAAATATTTGCTCTAATATATAATTTTAATTTTAGTATTATAGGATATTTTAATTGCTAAAAATTGTAGGTTTTAAGACTTAATTTAATAATCATTAATTGTTAACAAATAAATTTAATCCTCCATTTTAGTACCCAGCGATTAAGTCAATCATTTTTAACTTTATATAACGCGATAAAAAAAAAGATTCTTACTATAATTCTAAATGTCGTTTGAAATAACTACTGGTACTTATTCCAACAAACGACTTTTACATAAAAATTACTAACACTTTTTATTTTCTAGTTGTAGTTTAAATAGTACCCTGCGACTCACAACAATTCTGTGAGATACTACGTTATCTTATCTACTTCACTGGAATGACATATTTTCTTGATTTAGTGGCATGGTTTCAAACCTCTACTATGCAAAGACTTGTTGAATGGTTTTTATAGAAGGGAATTCCAAAAGCATGCTTTACCAAAGTATTCCAAAGCAAGGTATTGTCCTCACCTTACTTTTGTAAATAGATTCCATTCTGATATTCGAGCTGTCTGTCTCCTTTTGTAGCATTCAAACCCAAGCTGCAAAGTGGTATGTGATACTATTTCGACTCAGTCAGTTAGCTGTCGATAATTTCTTTATCATGAGGTCACCCTTAAAATTTGTCTATCTGATTCTGTGAAATATCTCAGATTTGAATCGTTTCCTAAAATGCGTGCCTTTTAATTTTTTTAATTTTTACAAACTCAATTAATTGGTCTGGAATAATTCACAACATACCGGAAAGTTAAAACAGTGTTGCAATTAACTAATAATATTAATAGTAATAATGTGATCACATTGAGGTCTCTGGGGACCCCCGATCAATAATATGTTTAATATATAAGGGACTAGCCCTTTTATAAGTTCAAGTGTCATAGTTAATATGAGCATTAACTAATTCACTAAAAATTCTTAAGTTTCTTCTTCTCTGTCATCTTCTGGAGCCATTTCTTTTTCTTTCTGTTTTCCTTTCTCTGTCTAACTTTGATTTAAAAGGAGGGCTGCTTAATAATTGGAAGAGATAGACCAACGTGGAATTTTTCTGAGGAACTATGTTGTTATTCGTTGGTGAGAAGTACTTTCTCTTAGATGCTTCTTATTTATAGCTCTCCTTAATATATGGAGCTAAGTTAATTCAAGAAATGGATCTCCCATTTTTCAAATTGTGGGTCCGCTCTTACTTTCTTGGGGTCAATGAGTCTTTATAGTAGCTTATATCTTATGTCGTGTTGCATGATCTGAAACATGTTGCTTGATGTAAGGATTTATTAGACTCTATTAGTTTCTAGTAAAATGTCAGGTTTAATCCCTTAGTACATAAGTATATGTATGTTAGTTATATCTACTATTGAATCTTTGATCAGATTCTGAGCATTTTCTGTTCTGTTGGGTTTTCTGATATCATTTTACTCCCTATTTAGTACCTCTGCTATTTAATACCTATGTTACTTCCTCGTTATGAATTTTGGGTGATTCTTCGCATATCTTAGAGGTCAGAAGGGGTGATTCCTCTAATATCTTTGTTAGGTAGTTTGGTATTATAGGTTGCATTGGAATTTAAGGTTTTTGATCGTGTTCCTAGTCATTTTTAGGAAGGTTTACCTTATTAGAGTTGAAGAAGAATGGCTTATACTATTGTGGTTAGATTTTTGAGGTTGTCATTGCTTAGTCTCTAATGTAAATTCCATTGTTGTGTTGATGTTCAACTCTATTGTCCTATATGGGGTTTTGGTTTAGGGGTCTCCGGGTGATGTGCTTTGAAGCATTCTTCTTTTGGGACTGCTTGAGATTTCTATAGTATCTTCTTTCGTTTATGAGTTGCTCTTTCTCGAAGGCTAAGTAGGCTTCTTCCTCGTCTTCAGCCTCTGAGTCTTCATTATCAGAAATCCAATCAGATTCTGTATGATGGTTGAGGTCTTGTTTTGTTGTTTTAGCTAGGGGGTGGTGAGCGAAAAAACTTAGGTCTCTGTGTTAATCTTCGAACTATTTGTTGTCGATTAAAACCTTTTTGTAGCTAAACTTATTATGGTGAGGTTGTGTGATCCTTTAGCACCATTCGAGGGTTTGATTCATGGTATGGGTGTTATGTTTAGTTAGTATTTAATAGTACCTATCGTCCATATCCCTTGAGGAGTCTTGACTTGATTTTGTGTCATTCTTGCTATTTACATATAGCTTTTAGCTGTCTTCAATGAACATATGTTCGTCTGAAGATTCACTATCGGTCACCCAACAGAGTTCCCTTTCCTAGTCCTTAGGGACTCGGTTGTGGAGAGAGTTCTAGATAGGCTTGGTAAGGATTCGTTACATGATACCCCCAGAGCAAGTTTCTATATAATTTAATCATTTTTAAATTTTTGCGATTAACTATAATTATCATATACCTTAATAATTGAACGAAAATCTTCTGAAAATGTCTATTTTCTTAGAACTCAATACTTTATATTAGTAGACTTCGAAAAACAAAAACTACTAGCTCTAGGTTTATTGTACAATATTCAATTTAGTTGAAATAGAATGATTCATTACAAGAAGGAGCTACTTAAATATAATAATAATTCAGAAAGCAAAATATAGTATAATCGAGCTTACGAAACATTTTTCAGTGCATCATATTAAATTTAATATTAATGATAAAAGCATAATTCATATAAAACAGTGTGAATGAAGGCTTTGTTAGGCTCATTTGTGTGGGAGTTTTTACTACCAATAAATCAAAGCTCTCATCACATTAGTTTAAAATTTTATTTTCTTAAAGAGTATTACACTTGGTATATTGTTGTAGGATTACATCTCAGTGACTAATTCTACATAGACGAGTATTCATCATTAAGAGTATTTTTATTTTGAGCAAGTAATGTTATTATGCAATAAATTTATATTACTATATTAAATCTGTCTATACGGTGAAATCAAATCATTATATCTTAAGTCTTTCTTAATGCACACATAAAAAATTGTAAATGGTTTAAAACATGGCATGCAATCCTTCTCAATTGTATATTCGTTCATTTCAATAACGCAAATCAATTATAAGAAACTATCAAATTCGTTAGCCCATTAGTTGTGGGTTCTCACTCTAGCATATTAAATGTAAAAATATTAATGTCTCAAGTAAGAATGAGCGTATTTATAATTATTTTTGCCACTATCATCATTAAAAGTTTTACTTTTAGATAAGAACTTTCATGGTCTATTACGGGTATCAAATCTATCCTCTACAATATAAAAGAAATATTGACTGCTATTATTCCCTTAGATTCTAATTGCTCTCCAATATGCATTATATTTAAGAATGTTTTTAAAAGATCTACACAGACATTCTTGCCATTTATATAATTGATTTTTAAATGATAATACTTTAAAATTTGATACAATTCTGCTTCTAAAATGTTCATTATATAATTTATTTAATTATTTACAGCAATTTATCATGTCAATATAGTTTATTTATTAAATAAAAATTGTGAAAATTAGGATGATTGAAAAATGTAAATTTAATGAATTTTGTCAATTACTATGCAAAATAATCAGCTGTATAATCTCTTCATCATGTGTGAGAATTATTTGAATGACATCTGACTGCCTCCCATATTTTGACTTGCTTAAAAAATGTCATTGACAGTTTCCTCTCAAGCAGTCTTCCCATAGCCAAGAATTTCCTTGATTTCCTAAGATGAGATGAAGCCACTGCCGTCCTTGTCGAACATTATGAAAACTGCATGAAACTTCTCTTTATTCAAGTTGTTCCTTTCATTCATTGCAGCAACAACGAACTCAGAGTAATCGATAAATCCACTATCTACGATATCGACTGACTTGATCATCTCCTCAGTGTCTGCTTTGTCCGTGTTTTATCCATGCCCTGATTGTTATCTCCCAGAATCTCTTCAAGTGACAGATTACCATCTCCATTCTTGTCGATGTTTAACGATGCAGTATCCCTTTTCATGCTTACTATCAATAATATCTTTGTATTTGAATTCCTAGCGTCTTTTCTTGGTCATTCTTGGCAGCAAGTCTGGACATTGGCCTTTCGGAATTCTTGACTTCCAGTATTGCAGTCGAAGTAAAGGGCGAAACTTCGATTGGGGGGCAGCCAGTGGCACCACTCGAGTCAACGGGAGCCATCTCACGACGGTGGAATTTCCGGCTCAGACATCTTCTCGGGGAACCGAGATAATCAAGCATCACTGTTTCCCAAAGCGATGGTTTACACTTATAGTGCCTATGGTTTTGGATATGGAGAAAAGATCGTTACTGTTTAACCATCAGATCTCTTTAGCTTCCTGCCCTTTTCGACTCTAGACTGAGAGCCTTTCTCTATGCTGTAGTGTAGAGTGCCTGCAGATTATCCTAATATCTTGTTGACTTTAATGAGGATGCAGTGCTCTTGCCATTAGGGAGGCTTGAAGATCCTTTTGTATGCCACTATGCTGGCTGCACTCGTTGGAGTCATACCAATCGGGTTCCAACCCAATCTGGCACTTCAGAGCTCGTAAACGACTTCTTCGCACCAATGGGAACTGGCTTAGATACCAAGAAAGTAGAAATTGATCAATGTGTAGGAAGCAGTGAATATAATACCTTCTCTAACTATTGCTCTTTCAAACCCTGCGCATACACCAACAGTCTCAGCGCAAACAGAGTAGCTACATCATGCTCTTCTCACATACAATGCTCTGTGTAGTACCTGTCATAGTCTAGCGCTGCCTCACATCGCCCCAAAGAGTTCCCAGTATCGAAAGTCTTGCTAGAGAGGATTTCATGATTGTTGGACGATACGAAGCCATTGGTTTGCTCTGGTTGCCTTGGGGTTTAGATCAATGTAATGGAGTGACAATCAAGGGAGAGTACTACTATGTTATGCCTTTGTTCCATCCCTACACTGTTGCCTGCTGAAGACCCTCCTGTTCCACCATCATAAGCAGTCGTGGCACTGGGCAAGCCATAGAGCACCCATGCCCCCCTCTTCACAAGGGAAGTATAGGCTAAGACTTTTCAGTCGCCATTAGTGTCAGTTCGAAATAAAACTTAAGAATGATTGAATATATTAAAAGGCTTAAATACTCAGATTAAAAAAATTTGGTAGCTAGTTGATATGTGATGGAAGCCTATATTTATATATATATATATATATATATAATAATAAGAGCCTAGTTTAAAATATGACTAGCTACCAAATATTAAAAATAATATACTTGAATTCAAATTTATATTTAACTTATTACAACTTTAAATTTCGAAAAACAATTACTCTTTTATCTGAAATATTATTAGAATCATCTATATGCCTACTATCATTACTTTTCTAAAGATTAATACTTTATAAAACTGCAAATTATTTTCATTGTTTTATATTTCAAGATAAATCTTAGTAATTTCTAGGTAAATTTATTCATATATATCTCTTAATTTAATATTTTTGGATAAAAATATATTCAATTTTAAATAGTATATTTATAATAAAAATATCATAGTAGTGATTTAGATTGGAATTTGATTTTCAATGTTAATATGTAAATAAATTAATAAGTAATTAATTATAATCAATTAAACAATCATTACTTGACAAAAATCCAGTGCAAAAATATATTATTTAAAATGTAGATAAAATAATATCAAGTATTTATGCTTTATCAAATTGATTTATTGATCCTAGTTTGTTGAAATCAGTGCTTAAATAGACATCAAAGCTATCATTCATAATTCATCATAGAAACTTGATAATTTAATATTTATATTGATGAGTGATAAGTTAAGATGAAGAAGATTATTATTATTATTCATTTAAATTTGTAAATAACATTTAATAAAAATCTAACATCGTATCATTATAATAACATAACCTGGCTAGGAGGTGCACCGACTGAATTGAGTTGACACTTCTTAAATGAGCTGAAAGAAGAGGTAAATACCTACATTCTTGGACTGATGGCAGAAAATATGAAGGATAATGGTTGAATTTAAAAGCTGATTGAATTTATTCATTTATATATTTAAACAGTATTCCATCCTAAATGAGCTCTCACAACCATTTATTTGTCATAGCATATATTTATCACAATTGATTTAACAGAAGCTAGCATAGAAATTTGATTTGACTGTTTGAATTTGCCAATCTTATTTCAGTGTATTTTCAAGAAAATATTACTTAAATCAATCGAATATATGTTGAGTCATTAGTGTGGATCTTAAGATCTTCGCATAGGTGGTCGTTTTACAGTGAAGGTATTGATATTGCGATTGAGTTGAATTTGTCTTCTCTACATTACAATATCAATCTACCATTTCAAAATATATATATAATTTATATTAATTTTTACATATTCTTTCAATTAAATATATTTAATAAAAATAAAAAGCCAAGTAAAATATTAAATATGAAAAAGAGTTTCAAGGATATTGATGAAATCTAGATTAATATAGAGGATTGATATGTCTTACATAACAAAGAGGCCATTGACGCCAAGAATGTTAAGGAAAGTGCTGGGAGCAACCAGGAAAAAGTGTTTAAAAATAAGAATAATGCATGCTCTAACTACTAAAGTATAAACAGCTGCTTTATATCTTTAATTTAAAGTTACATATTCTAATTATATAAATTTTAATTATAATCTGTAAAATCTAAAAGTAATTGTATTGAATACCACTAGCTGACTCATGTATTAAATTCTCACTTCTAAATTCAGTTATAACTTCATTAACTATAACCACTTGAAGTTTGATCTTGATAAACTAATCAGCATCAGCCTTGTTTAGCATGTTTATTTTTCCAAAGCACAGCACTTGCAAACAGCAATAGATAGGACTTCAGTCTACAATTGGTGATTGCCATCGTAGGACTTGCAAAGATGGCTTTTCCAGGAGGATTAAACCACTTGAGACTCGGACTGCTTCATGTTTAGATAATGCTGTCTCCAACAACTAAAGGAGTGTAATCGGTCTAATAGTGTCTGCAGCTGTAAAGTGATGAAGCTAGGAGGATTGATTAAATTGCGATATACTTATGATTGAGTTTAATGACAGTTGCTACTACAAATCTGGAGAGTAAGTGTTAATCTGGATAATTATCATCGATATTAAACCATTGAAAGTAAAGCTGATTGCACTAAAATCGTAATAAAAAGTAAAATAGATGATGATGGTATAATAATTTAAAATATTAATATAATTTTATCATTAAATAATATTAATATATAGAGCAAAGTTGATGTACCACGCTTTTATAGACATAAGATTGATCTTAGATTATATAATGATGCAATATGTTAAAATAAACATATAACAAATCTTGGGGAAAATTAAATATGTAATTACAAGTCAATATCATAATGAAACTATCATTTAAGCATGATTTACTACAGTTAGTTGACATGGCAATTGAGATTTGTCAATTATTAAACATTTAACTTAATAAGAATTTATCTTTTTCACGTTTTTTTTTCTCAAAAATATAAATGTTCGAAATACAGAATATTATGAAGAATGCAACCTTAATTTTACAAGATGGAGCTTGTTCTATAAGATGGGAGGGAATAGTGTATAGCTCAAACCATTCCCACTGATGATGAGAAGGCTGTCCATGTCCTTTCACTGAATAGCTTGAATACTCAAACTATATATGGGTGATGATTCCTAATCGATGTTTTCACTGGCACTATCTTCTGACTTATGGAGTCTGAGTACCACCTTCACCATGCTAACTACTATTTACTGAGGAAACCAGATTCACGCCAAGTAAGCACTTCTTTGCTTGGAAAACTTGATGATGACTAACTTGAGGAGAACCTTGTCTGCAGATTAACTTCACCTTACTGGTTACTGATACTAAAATGGTCTTATTTATGGTTATTTATATCTATGATGAACATATTATATTTTTAGATAATATTTAATGGACATATTTAAAAAATAGTAAACAATTTAATCACTTTACAATATAAAATTAATTAATTATGTCATTGTCTCATAAATCTAAGCATAGCTATAAGATAACAGTGTTTAGAATTTCTACATTCTAATCTATCCATTTAAAATATTCAAATCTAAATACTTCATAATTTGGACATTATAAATAGTTCTTGTACTTTTTACATAAGTCCACTACTGCTGAGGATCATTAATTTTGACAACATTTTCCAATAAAAATTCTTAGAGACATCTCATTTTATTAAAGATTCTCTTTAAACTTTAATCAGTGATTCTTATCTCTTCATTAAAATAGATTGAGTAAAAGAATAATTTGAATTTGTATAGGAAATTGATAAAAAGTTTAATTTAAATTTGAATTATTATAAAATTATTATAAATATTTGGTTACTTTTCATTTTAATCACTAAGTACTTATATATATATATATATAGGGGGTCTACACAAAACAGAAAGCAACCAATCTCAAGGGTAAGTATTTAAGTAAATTAATAATATTAATCAGATTTAAAATTTATTCCTAAATACATCTCTAGAGCCAACTAATGTAAGACTCCTACTCATATCACGTTAAGGAACAATCGCAATACCCAGCCTCGCCGTTGCAGCTGTCGCCTTCCGTGCTGTCCCAGGGGTGGAGATCACCATTAGCAACAGCAAACGATGAGCTGGTTGGTGCTAGCCCCAAGGTGGCATGCTTGCTGAAGAGCATCAAACATTAAGACCATAATACGAAGACCATATAAAGCTTGCTGTTGAACCTCTACGACCCCCCCTATCTACTGCAATCGGGACCGCATCCAGCAAACCGTGGAATGCCACTTATCCAGGAGGCGACTGACATTCGCGTGTAGGACGCCCAGCAAGATGGGTGAGGAGCCCATTGGAGACATAAAGATTAAGGATGATGTCTAATACTAATCACTCTTATACAGGACGCGCCCAAGGCAAGAGGTGGGGCCCTATCTAGTACATGATAAACAGCTAGCGACAGCTATCGACAATTGGTCGACACTTGCTCACATCTCCCAATTAGAGTAAACCCAGACTGGTCACTCACCCTCAGTGGTGCCCTTCTACGATTTTGGCGATCTGTTATTAAGGTGCTGACTGATTGAAGAATCCATGGCGAGCCTAATGGTTAGCATTAAGCATGCTATCAAATTTCTCAAAACAGAATTGGAATCCAACAAAGTCATACCACCGCTCACATAGGGAAGAGAACTGGTCTCTAGAGGAAGGTGAGAAGCCTAGATGGATCTGCAGGTATATTATCTAGGAGATCATCATCATCGTTCCAACTGAGAAGGTAATGGGTCTCAAGGCGCTCGCTAAACGCCATAGGTTGGTCCTTCCAAATAAAGATATCTACTTATCTCGGCCCCTGGGGTAGATGTCGAGTCGGACATTCCACCTCCGTAGATCAAAACATGGAGAATCGCGTGGTGTTCCTGGCTGCCCACAAGTAAAACTTCGCCCCTTACTTCCTTTGCAAATCGAAAGTCTAAAAATGCCGAGATGCCCAATGTGAAGATTAGTTTCCAGCTAATTAATAAGCCATAAGAAGAGAAGAGAGACTCGTAAATAAGGGTCTTATTGAGGATGAGAAGCCAGAGAAGCCAGAGAAGCGCGAAAAAAGAGACGATGACGATGAACAGCCAGTCGATTCCTAAGTTCAGTAGTAAGTAGCGGGAGCTGATTAAGCCATGGTTGATGTGTGTGAAGATTAAGAGTAGTATGAATAGTCTTTCCTAACTCAAGCTAAATTACTCTCAATGCAAGAAAGTCAGTAACAACAATAACAGTAACTAGGCCAACAGGTTAAGATCCATCACAATTCGATGACTTGATTAACAATGAATTCGTGAGACAACTAGTTACTAAACCTAACATAAATTTGAACAATAACGATCTTGAATCTTGATCAACTAGACTGGTAGCTCAACCAATCAAGAGTAGCAAGAATTAAAAGTAAGTAAGAGGAGGAAGATAAGAAGCAGGAATGGTTTGTGAAATTTATATATCGCCAATAAACTTTGCACTAAAAGAATAATATTTATGAATTAAATAATACAAAAACATTTCTCCCAAATTTTAAATTCTTTTATTAATATTTTTTAACTTTAATTATGCTCAATTTTATTAGTAAATTTCATACATACTTTAAATAAGTTTCTAAATATTTATGATGATTATAAATTCCATTGTACATTTCCCAATTCATACTTCCTAGGAGCAGAGTTTAAAAGCATTTAATTTCCTCAAATTCAATCATTAATTGCATAAGTTCAAACCATTACAATGCAGAAATTTAAGGAAATTGGGGTGCTTTGAATAATGAACTCTAAATGAGTTCAAAATATTCATTTACTTTACCAATATTAATTATTCATAAACATAATATAGGATTTATAAATTATAAATTTTGTAGATATATAAAATATGTTTATAAGTAAACATTTATATATCAGATTAATAATAATTTTAAATGTCTATTACTATAATAATGAAAATTATGAATTTTGAGTGACTAGTAGTTTCTAATTAATTATTGTATTCTAGTAAAATATAGTATTGTATTAATATGAAAATGATTTTTAGTATTCTTAATACTTCATAGTAAATTTAATAAATAAAGTATGAAAAGTATAAGAAAATTCCAAAATTAAATTCCTTATAATATCGTGTATTATTTAATATAAATCAATCTTATTTTATTTTAAACGCTAATCTATTAAATATGCTTTTCGTTCATTTAATTAAAATCAAGCAAGCATAGTGTGAATTGAATATTTAATAAATATATATTATTACAACTCACTGTTTCCATTTGAATTACCTTAATTTTTATGCCTATTTTAATTTTTGTAAAATTAAAATAGGCATAATCACTTAAAGTAATTAACTAAATATTTAGAAATAAGTCGCTTAGTTATTTGTAATTACTAACAAGAAAGCATAGATCAGTAAACTTATGACCACGAATAACATTTTACATCATCAATATTATTCAATTTTAACTTTTTATGAGAAAAGAATCATTAAGATAAGCAGCTACCATCACTTCAATACATAGAAATAGTAGATTATTATGAATTTAGATTAAGTATTTAATACACTCATGTTTATTTTGATATACTGAAACATTCATGAGATCCGTTAACTCAACCAGAAAGTAATTTGACTATTAATTTATATATTTGATTAATTTCAGTATTGAAAATTAAGAGAGGTAAACACCTACAAATTATCAGAACATTTTGCAGTTGAGAGTTGAAAACAAAATATTATGTGGCTTCCGAGAAAGTGGAGGATCTCCACAACATATATAAAAAAACATATCTCTTTTTAAATCCACCATATTATATTTTGCTAAAAGCCTTAGCACGCTACTGATCCTTAGGTATAGCACTGAAGGCTATATTAAAAAATGAAAGTTGCTTTTCATCAAACGCCTAAACTAAATTCCTCAAGTGTCACTTATCTTTACAAGTTTATACTAGTGATAGTAATGGGGAGTTTCTTTTTGCATAGTATTTAATTTACTTCGGTCATAGCTTTCATATTAATGGATCTGCAACTGATAACTCAAATCTGATTCTAAATTTGCTGGATTCTTTACCAATTTCTAAATCCTATTTCTACACCTTTGACATCTTATTTCTGATTATTGCTTTAGCTACTTTTAATCAAAAGAAGTTGTATCAAAATATACCTTTTAATCACAATACAACAAGGATCTATCACGAGTAATAATCTTTCATCTTTAAGACCTCCATATTTTACAGATATAGCCAGAGACCAACACATTATGACTTGGATCTTAAGGCATCACAGTTGGCTAAGGTACCCTTAAAATGAAAATGCTTGTTTGTAAGGCTATTTGGCTATTTTATTATTAAGTTTTAGGTTGTATCATCTTGTTGACTTGATAATAGTTTGGAACATGTATTCAAGGAATTTTAGTACGAAGAAATTCTACAGGAGACATTGAAATTAATCGCGTGTAAAATTTAAATTAATGTTAAGAATAAGGTTTCAAATATCCCATTTTTGTAGAAATATATTTAATTTGGGAAATTGAATTAAATTAACATCACTTTAAATGGGATAGCTGGGGCGTTTATGTAGGATAATATTATGTCTCAAATAGAATTCTAGAGTCTGAAATAATTGTTGAAGGTTCAAAATAAAATTCAAAAGATTATTGTCTAAGTTTATAGTCATGTTTATAGATTATGATATTATTTAAAAGTGATGAGTTTATTAATGATTTGAATATATTTTCATTTAACTTTTAGACTCTAATATCATATTTCTTAATCAATGCTTTAAGTAAATTAATACTGTGGCATAAGCCAGAGAGATAGTTTATTTAATCTTTTTTCATATTTTTGATTTTTGAAATTATCAGTCAACCACCCTCCCTCCATAATGGCTATTTTCCCTTTATTGAAGAAGCCAGTTCATACTCCAATTTAAATGTTATATTAAGTACACAAATTGTTTATATCTATAGCTGTAGTATAAGGTTTCCTTTATATGCTATGAATCATCATCATCAATAAATGCACACAAAATAAATTCAAATGCTTAAATTAAACTAATTATACCACTTAAAATCTCAAGTTTTTTGCATCAACATATTGCGTTTATTTACACTAACTAAAATAAATAAATCATAAAAAAAATATTAATTATACATAAGTTTACCTAAATATATTGATTCAAATATTTCTTATAATTTTGAGATTATAAAAAAATAAAATAAAATAACAATAAATTGTTATTAAATTTAAGAATCTTTACAAAATATTAATTACTAGTAAAGAAATCATTAAATTTAAAGTAAATCTCAAATAATACATTTGAAAACATGATAAAATTATAGATTATTAATACTAAATTTATAATTTTAAAGTTGTTGTTGAAGATTTCTTAATTGATCATCAGGAATGTTTTCAATGAGCTAAAACATGTGTTTTAGCTGTTTTTACAACTTTTATGTTGTTTAAATTTTTATTTTATTTCTTATCTCAAACTAGTGGAATGCCATTTTCTTATAAATTATTTAAAGTTGGCTTTATTTGACAAATTAGAGATTATACTATAGAAAATTTAAAATTATTTGGACTTTTAATGATATAACTATCTGTGAAGGGAGTAACCATGCAAATAGGAGGATATTAATGACTGCTAACATTCTCTGAAGATTAAATTAAAAATGTCAGAGGTAATAAAGCCAAGATAAAAATTTAAATTTGGCGTACTTTTTATATAAGTTAAGGTCCTAATTTCTAAAGTATCTCCAACTAAATTATGTGATACTCTATTAAGCTATTTTTGATGATATGGTATTTTCAAGGTGCACTTTATGACTTTTATAAGGAAGTCTTTTAAGAAATTTGAAGATTTAGTAGCATGGAGGAGTTTTCAACTAAGATTTATTCATTTAATTGTCGTCATCAGCATTACAAGGTCACCATAGTTCAAAAGATCCTTTAGATATTTTAATTGTTATCCTTTAAATCAATAAATTAATTGTGATACCTAATCTACATAATGTATTTGATAGGTTTGTGGTTCGGAATTTGAAAAGCACCATTTCTTCCCATAACAGAAGGTAGTTCATACAGAAATAAGTTTTGGAAGTGTATGCTCCAGTAACTTCAATTAAATAAATATAAAAAATTAATGTTTTTTATTATAATTCTCTAAAAAATGGTATTTAAGACAATTCTAATTTTATGTTAATCTTATATTAGACTTAAAATAGAGATTTAGTTTAAAATAACAAATCTTAAATATAAAATATTAATAATCAATTGGTTACAAAAAACTAAAGTAAATTATTATGAGAGATTAGAAGAATGATAGTGAACACCAAGGAAATTATTTTTTTTTATGGATTGAAGATTAAAAGATAGTAATAGAAAAAATAAAGTCACAATTTATATTAAGTCAGAACTGTAAAAAAACCATTTCTTTTCTATATAGACATTTTTTTTATATTAAAGTTAATGTAAGTTTGGCAATCTTTATGGTTAGAATATATACCCACACTATCCATTTTATTAAGATATTAATATATTATCCTAAGAGTAAGTGCTAGAGTAAAAGCGTGAGGAGAGCATAATTATAAGTGAGAAAATGGTTAAAGTAAGGGAATTACTTAACAAGACATCAAATGTAAGAGAATAATAGTAAATACAGCAGAATTTAAAAGTATAGAAGAAAATTTAATAATATTTAAATTAGAAATGAAAGATTTACTAATTTTTTTTATATAATGAAATTCTTATCCAATAAAATATTTTTAATTCAGAATAGTTTCTACAGTCTAAACATGGAAATAATTATAATCTCCAATAAAAAAATTTGTCTAACTCTAATTTTGATTTTTGAGATTTATATTTCAATGTTGATTGAATTAATGGAAATTAGAAGATGCTGTTTACAAATCTCGTCTGAAATATATTTGAGTGAGATTATGCATAAAAAAAACGTTATTTGCACAATTAAACTAATAATTACTAGATATTATATTTAATATTTTTTTAAAAATGTTCTCACGTAACATACTTTTTTAAGTGTAACTAGTTAAAGTATAGAATAAGATGTTAGAAACTGCCATTTACTTAAAGCATGCAACTAAAAATGGTAAAATATAGTAGTTAAATTGAATTGAAGAGCAAAAAAATGAGGAAAGTGGGATATTTATTGCGAAATTTACTTTTTATATATGAGTTTAAGTCAATGTAATACGACCTTAGAAATAGATTAATAGAATATTGTTCATGTTTATATTTAACATTTTAGAAAATAGTTAAAAACTGCCATTATCTTAATTTTGGGGATATAGTGGTAGTTGCAGTATTATTATCATCACTTTCTAAAATTAAATGAATGCTGAAATTATGGCTTTTTAGTGAGTAATGTAGGCTTTAAAATATTTTTGTTAATGAGTCTGGACTATTACAATCATATCATAATTGGATATGCATGTCTCTTAACGTGATATCAATGATCATACCATTTATCTAGGGAATTGATACATTTTATTGAATTTTGTTAATTATATTTGATGCTGTTAAGCCAGATTTCAATGTAAAGTGTGAATCTATAGTCTAGAATATATTACTTCTGTGAATATACAAATCATGATTATTCTATTGGTTTGTATTTATGATGTTAATCAGATATTCTTAATCTGCTTAATATTCTATTATATTTCTCAGGGTTTATTTACTTTTGTTTGACTAAGTATCTTTTATTCCTTCACAATACTACTTATTATTATACTTAAATATTATTTGATATAAGTTATCGAGTGTAATGTGAAGATTATTAAACATGTCTGTTAAACTTTTCTTCAGATCGCTCAGCTACTTGCTTCAATAGTTTCAAAACAGTATGTTCAAGTGATGATAAGTAGTGATTTACATTGTATTGTGTGCTTAATTACTGCAACTATAACCAATACCATAGCAACTACATTATTAATAAATTTCTGATTCTTTTAATTGCTTTCGATTTTATAAATAAATCTAAGTTCATTTGCTTTTTGGTAGGTAAGAAATGTTCACTGTCACTTCGAGTTCATCAGCTAGTTGATAATTTGGCTATGATTTTGATATCAAATGATTTCTATCTACTCAAAATTGGGATACCCCCTCCAAATCTGGAACTTTTTAAAATTCCAGTTTAAAACTGGAATAAAATTTATACTTCATTATTATAAATAAAATTGTTCATATTATTTTGTATTAAAATTTTTACAAATTTTAATATGTATAATTTAAATGAATCTAAATAGAGAGTTAATCTAAACAAAAACTTTAAAATTTATAATAAATTGAATATTTTTTTTAAATCATTATAATTTTCTTATATTTATAAAAATAATGCTTTGATGTACCGATTGAAAGAGAAATTTCTGTTTATATAATTGAAATAATTACTACTTTAAATGCAAAAGTTAAAAATTTTTATTAGAAATTAAAATTAATTAAACAACAAATACAAAGCTTTTAAATGGGTAAATATTAATGGATAAATAATATTTAAATATTATAGATAATAATAAAAGTGCATAAGTTTTTTTGAAACTAAGTTAATCTATTGAAAAAATTTAGTTAAATTAAAAAACAATTCTTTTTATTTAGCTTGCCATTTTAATTCATTTAAACTAACCAATTAATAAATATCAGCTCTTTATGAATACTAACTATTAAGTTTACTTTATTAAAAGATATCCCTCGATCAATAATATTATAAATGGTATATTAATATAAATTATGGTAATAAAAATTCAAGGGGGGAAATTTCCTGCCAAGGTTTATGATAAAACAACTTTTTTAGGGAAGTTTCCTGTCAAGAATATTTTTTAATGGAATTATTTTTTGACACTTTAATACCTTTTATGATTTTGACATTTTTTTATTCAAGCAATTTATCCTACCACACATGAAATATTACAAAATCAAATTTATGTTGAGCATTATTTTTTTAAATATATACTCTTATTTTCTAATAGTTTTCGAAAATTTTTACAAAAGATTATGATAAAATTCTGTTCTATATCTCAATTTATGATATTAAAATATAATTGCAATTTATCGATATAACTCTTAAAATGTTTAAATTATCTTTGGCCATTTAATGTGCAAGAAATTATTTATTAAAATATTTTATATAAAATGAATAAAATTATATATAAAAAAAAGTTTACTTGACAGGAAACTTCCCCCCAAAAATTCAATTATAAGATTAAGTTTAAGAAATATTTTCCTTTCAACAGAATTTTTCTACATAGTATTTTTCATTAAAAAAAATTCCTTGTAAACTTTAAATTTTTTCGTAATGATCAAAAATAGAAAAATTTATATTGATACAAATCAAGATTTATTTATAAGTTTATATAAAATAGTTTAACATTATTATAAAGCATCACATTAAAGAATTCCAGGTATATTTCTGGAATTCCAGGAATATATCTGGAATTCCAGATTTATAACTGGAATTATTGTTTTTTTGTATATTAATGGGATTCCAGAGCAAATCTGGAATTCCAGTTTAAAACTGGAATTCAAAAGCTAAAACTGGAATCTCAAAAAGTTCCAGATTTGGAGGGGGTATCCGAAAAATCAGATTCTATTTTTTATTTAATTTAATCTGAATATATTTTTATTTGTTTTTACTTTATTTATTTTATTATTTAGCAATAAAAATTTTCAGTATTATCAGATAGTTTAAAAAATTTTAATTTATAAAACAAAACTTAAGGTTATTTATTTATTTCACTATTAAAATTTTATTTATACCCTTAAATTTATATTAAAATTAATAATGAATATGTAATTTTTATTTAAATGATAAAAATCTTATTAATTTTAATAGTTAATTCACTTAGATTTAATTTAGACCTAATCAATAATATTTTTACATTTGTTTTTGTTGGATTTAAATAATTTAATTTATTTATAAAATTTTAGTAAATACTATTTGATTTACTTCATCTAAAATTAAAAAAATTGTTTTTAATTATAAAATCTGAATTAATTTTAAATTGTTTAATTTCTAAGTGAAGTCCAATAATACTAAGAATAAGAAATTTTTGTACATAATTTGACTGATTATTATTTGAATAAATCTAATCAAACTTAACTCTTATTAGTTAATGACAAGCTCTTTTAAGTCAGATTATTAATTTGATTAAAGAAGAACCCAATAAGTTTTATATAATTAATCAGTTTGCTGGTATTATAGTTTTTACTGCTTCTAGATATGAGTCCCTCATTTAATTGGTATTTAATAAAGGTGGTACTCTTCTTATAATAATTAAATGATGTGACTTATGAGAAGCAGCTAAAAGGATTGGTCTTCTCCTTAGTCATAAACGGAAAAAGGACCGCAGTAGAGGGCAAGTATAGGGTATTTGCTCGAATAATAGTGGTCTTTGAAGGATGATTTACTTCTGATGTGGAAATTTTAAGCTCCAAATTATAACTCTTTGTAAATGAGAAAAGCATTAAATATTTGAGATTATATACTAAGAAAAAAAAGATGATAAGTTGGTTAATATGGAAATTTAAATAATTGTGTGTATTTTTGTTATGTTGTTTTTCCTTTTGTGGTTTCTCACATAGGATCTTATCTTCATTAAAACCTGAATAGTAAGTAATGATATAAAAATAAGGTAAATCTATAATTTATAAAATATTATATACTGCTATTGTCAATTTCTCACGTGTAGCTTTCAATCCTGTATTGAAATACTTATAAAACTAATAACAGATATACAGAAGTCTGATAGTTATTGCAGCTTTAACTATCATGCTAAAATCTTTACCTCTTCGTTCAATAAATGTCTAATATCTAGTGGAGATATGATGAAGATTAAGAATATTTGTAAATTAATTGCAAATCGTTTTTATGAGATTTCAATGTGTAATTATATTAATTTAATCAGTAATCTTATGCAATATATGTGAAAAAACTGTCAATAAATGAGTCTATTAAAACTGATACATTTACTATAACTACTAATTATTATTTGGATATAAATTTAATTACAATATTTTAGAAATTAGCCAGTTTATCAATGGTAAATCTTGGAATCATTATGTAATTACAAGTGCAGTTAACTAATATTTTAAGATCTTTATAAGTGTGGCATAATTTTACTTAAAATAAGAATACATTAATAAATTATAGAGAATTAACAGAAGAGCTTAGGTATGAAAAGGAGGGAGTTAAAAATACTTTGAATATCAAAAAAATACCAAACAAAAGAGAAGTTTAAGATACTTAATCTAATTGAAAATATTTGCTCTAGCACATAATTCTAATTATAGCATAGGATATTTTAATTGGGAAAATTGTAGGTATTAAGAATTAATTTTATAATCATTAATTTTTTACAAATAAAATTAATCCTCCATATTTAGTGCACAACTATTAAGTTAATCATTTTTAACTTTATATAACACGATAAATAAAAAAGATACTTACTATAATTCTAAATGCCGTTTGAAATTACTATTGGTACTTATTTTAACAAACGACTTTTACATAAAAATTACCAACATTTTTTATTTTCTAGTTGTAGTTTAACTAGTACCCTGCGATTCACAACAATTCTGTGAGATACCACGTTATCTTAACTACTTCACTGGAATGACATATTTTTCTTGATTTAGTGGCATGGTTTCAAATCTCCACTATACAAAGACTTATTGAATGGTTTGCATAGAAAGGAATTCCAAAAGCATGCTTTACCGAAGTATTCCAAAGCAAGGTATTGTCCTCACCTTTCTTTTGTAAATGAATCCTATTCTGAGATTCGAGCTGTGTGTCACCTTTTGTTGCGCTCAAACCCAAGCATCAAAGTGGTATGTGATACTATTTCGACTTAGTCGGTTAGCTGTCTATAATTTCTATATCACGAGGTCCCCCTTAAAATTTGTCTAACTGATTCTGTGAATTATCTCAGATTTGAATCGTTTCCTAAGAATGAGTGCCTTTTAATTTTTCTAATTTTTACAAACTCAATTAATTGGTCTGGAATAATTCACAACATACCGGTAAGTTAAAACAGTGTTGCGATTAACTATAATAATAATCTTTCCTTAAAAATTGAACAAAAATCCTCTGGAAATGTCTATTTTCTTAGAACTCAGTTCTATATATTAGTAAACTTCGAAAAACAAAAAATACTAGCTCTAGGTTTATTGTTCAATATTCAATTTAGTTGAAATAGAATGATTAATTACATGAAGGAGGTACTTAAATTTGGGATTTAACAATTAATAAAAGCACATTAAATTCTTTGTATAATAATAATTCAGAAAGCACAATATAGTATAATCGTGCTTACGAAACATTTATTCAGTGCATCATATTAAATTTTAATATATATATGAAAGAAGCATAATTCATATAAAACAGAGTGAATGAAGGCTTTGTAAGGCTCATTTGTGGGGGAGTTTTTACCACCAATAAATTAATGCCCTCATCACATTAGTTTAAAATTTTATTTTCTAAAAGAGTATTACATTTGGTATATTGTTGTAGGATTACATCTCAGTGACTAATTCTACTTAGACGAGTATTCATCATTAAAAGTATTTTTATTTTCAGCAAATAATATTATTATGCAATAAATTTATATTACTATATTAAATCTGTCTATACTGTGAAATCAAATCATTATAATTTAAGTCTTTCTTAATGCACACATAAAAAATGGTAAACGGTTTAAACATGGCATGCAATCCCTCTCAAAAGTATATTCGTTCAATTCAATAACGCAAATCAATTATAAGAAACTATCAAATTCATTAGCCCATTAGTTGTGGGTTCTTACTCTAGCATATTAAATGTAAAAATATTAATGTCTCAAGTAAGAATGAGCGTATTTATAATTATTTTTGCCACTATCATCATTAAAAGTTTTACTTTTAGATAAGAACTTTCATGGTCTATTACGGGTATCAAATCTATCCTCTACAATATAAAAGAAATATTGACTGCTATTATTCCCTTAAATTCTAATTGCTCTCCAATATGCATTATATTTAAGAATGTTTTTAAAAGATCTACACAGACATTCTTGCCATTTCATTATATAATTGATTTTTAAATGGACTTTGAAATTTGATACAATTCTGCTTCTAAAATGTTCATTATATAATTTATTTAATTATTTACAGCAATTTATTATGTAAATATAGTTTATTGATTAAATAAAAGATTGTGAAAATTAGGATGATTGAAAAATGTAAATTTAATGAATTTTGTCAATAACTATGCAAAATAATCAGCTGGATAATCTCTTCATCATGTTTGAGAATTATTTGAATGACATCTGACTGTCTCCCATAATTTGACTTGCTTAATAATGTCATTGACAGTTTCCTCTCAAGCAGTCTTCCCATAGCCAAGAATTTCCTTGATTTCCTAAGATGAGATGAAGCCACTGCTGTCCTTGTCGAACATTATGAAAACTGCATGATGCTTCTCTTCATTCAAGTTGTTCATTTAATTCATTGCAGCAACAACGAACTCAGAGTAATCGATAAATCCACTCTCTACAATATCGACTGACTTGATCATCTCCTCAGTGTCTGCCTTGTCCGTGTTTTTTCATGCCTTCATTGGTATCTCCCAGGATCTCTTCAAGTGACAGTTTACCATCTCCATTTTTTTCAATGTCTAACGATGCAGTATCCCTTTTCATGCTTACTATCAAGAATATCTTTGACTTTGAATCCCTAGCGTCTTGTCTTGGTCATTCTTGGCAGCTAGTCTCGGCATTGGCCTTTCGGCATTCTTTACTTCCAGTATTGCAGTCGAAGTAAAGGGCGAATCTTCGAATGGGGGCGGCCAGTGGCACCAGTCGAGGCAGCGGGAGCCATCTCACGACGGTGGAATTTCCTGCTCAGACATCTTCTCGGGGAGCCGAGATAATCAAGCATCACTGTCCCAAAAGGCCATTGGGGTTTCCCAAAGCGATGGTTTACACTTATAGTGCCTATGGTTTTGGATATGGAGAGAAGATCGTTACTGTTAAACCATCAGATCTCTTTAGCTTCCTGCCCTTTTCGACTCAAGACTGAGAGCCTTTCTCTATTCTGTAGTGTAGGGTATCCTAATATCTAGTTGACTATAATGAGGATGCAGTGCTTTGCCATTAGGGAGGCTTGAAGATCCTTATGTATGTCACTATGCTGGCTGCACTCGTTGGAGTCATACCAATGGGGTTCCAACCCAATCTGGCACTTCAGACCTCGTATACGTCTTCTTCGCACCAATGGGAACTAGCTCAAATACCAAGAAAGTAGAAATTGATCAATGTGTAGGAAGTAGTGAATATAAGATCTTCTCTAACTATTGCTCTTTCAAACCTTGCGCATATGCCAACAGTCTCAGCGCAAACAGAGTTGCTACATCATGCTCTTCTTACTTACAATGCTCTGTGTAGTACCTGTCATAGTCTAGCGCTGCATCACATCGCCCCAAAGAGTTCCCAGTATCGAAAGTCTTGCTAGAGAGGATCTCATGATTGTTGGACGATACGAAGCCATTGGTTTGCTCTGGTTGCCTTGGGGTTTAGATCAATGTAATGGAGTGACAATCAAGGGAGAGTACT
>ARYC01017497.1:0-15248 GCA_000711775.1 Oxytricha trifallax | reverse complement strand
GTCATCAGCATTACAAGGTCACCATAGTTCAAAAGATCCTTTAGATATTTTAATTGTTATCCTTTAAATCAATAAATTAATTGTGATACCTAATCTACATAATGTATTTGATAGGTTTGTGGTTCGGAATTTGAAAAGCACCATTTCTTCCCATAACAGAAGGTAGTTCATACAGAAATAAGTTTTGGAAGTGTATGCTCCAGTAACTTCAATTAAATAAATATAAAAAATTAATGTTTTTTATTATAATTCTCTAAAAAATGGTATTTAAGACAATTCTAATTTTATGTTAATCTTATATTAGACTTAAAATAGAGATTTAGTTTAAAATAACAAATCTTAAATATAAAATATTAATAATCAATTGGTTACAAAAAACTAAAGTAAATTATTATGAGAGATTAGAAGAATGATAGTGAACACCAAGGAAATTATTTTTTTTTATGGATTGAAGATTAAAAGATAGTAATAGAAAAAATAAAGTCACAATTTATATTAAGTCAGAACTGTAAAAAAACCATTTCTTTTCTATATAGACATTTTTTTTATATTAAAGTTAATGTAAGTTTGGCAATCTTTATGGTTAGAATATATACCCACACTATCCATTTTATTAAGATATTAATATATTATCCTAAGAGTAAGTGCTAGAGTAAAAGCGTGAGGAGAGCATAATTATAAGTGAGAAAATGGTTAAAGTAAGGGAATTACTTAACAAGACATCAAATGTAAGAGAATAATAGTAAATACAGCAGAATTTAAAAGTATAGAAGAAAATTTAATAATATTTAAATTAGAAATGAAAGATTTACTAATTTTTTTTATATAATGAAATTCTTATCCAATAAAATATTTTTAATTCAGAATAGTTTCTACAGTCTAAACATGGAAATAATTATAATCTCCAATAAAAAAATTTGTCTAACTCTAATTTTGATTTTTGAGATTTATATTTCAATGTTGATTGAATTAATGGAAATTAGAAGATGCTGTTTACAAATCTCGTCTGAAATATATTTGAGTGAGATTATGCATAAAAAAAACGTTATTTCACAATTAAACTAATAATTACTAGATATTATATTTAATATTTTTTTAAAAATGTTCTCACGTAACATACTTTTTTAAGTGTAACTAGTTAAAGTATAGAATAAGATGTTAGAAACTGCCATTTACTTAAAGCATGCAACTAAAAATGGTAAAATATAGTAGTTAAATTGAATTGAAGAGCAAAAAAATGAGGAAAGTGGGATATTTATTGCGAAATTTACTTTTTATATATGAGTTTAAGTCAATGTAATACGACCTTAGAAATAGATTAATAGAATATTGTTCATGTTTATATTTAACATTTTAGAAAATAGTTAAAAACTGCCATTATCTTAATTTTGGGGATATAGTGGTAGTTGCAGTATTATTATCATCACTTTCTAAAATTAAATGAATGCTGAAATTATGGCTTTTTAGTGAGTAATGTAGGCTTTAAAATATTTTTGTTAATGAGTCTGGACTATTACAATCATATCATAATTGGATATGCATGTCTCTTAACGTGATATCAATGATCATACCATTTATCTAGGGAATTGATACATTTTATTGAATTTTGTTAATTATATTTGATGCTGTTAAGCCAGATTTCAATGTAAAGTGTGAATCTATAGTCTAGAATATATTACTTCTGTGAATATACAAATCATGATTATTCTATTGGTTTGTATTTATGATGTTAATCAGATATTCTTAATCTGCTTAATATTCTATTATATTTCTCAGGGTTTATTTACTTTTGTTTGACTAAGTATCTTTTATTCCTTCACAATACTACTTATTATTATACTTAAATATTATTTGATATAAGTTATCGAGTGTAATGTGAAGATTATTAAACATGTCTGTTAAACTTTTCTTCAGATCGCTCAGCTACTTGCTTCAATAGTTTCAAAACAGTATGTTCAAGTGATGATAAGTAGTGATTTACATTGTATTGTGTGCTTAATTACTGCAACTATAACCAATACCATAGCAACTACATTATTAATAAATTTCTGATTCTTTTAATTGCTTTCGATTTTATAAATAAATCTAAGTTCATTTGCTTTTTGGTAGGTAAGAAATGTTCACTGTCACTTCGAGTTCATCAGCTAGTTGATAATTTGGCTATGATTTTGATATCAAATGATTTCTATCTACTCAAAATTGGGATACCCCCTCCAAATCTGGAACTTTTTAAAATTCCAGTTTAAAACTGGAATAAAATTTATACTTCATTATTATAAATAAAATTGTTCATATTATTTTGTATTAAAATTTTTACAAATTTTAATATGTATAATTTAAATGAATCTAAATAGAGAGTTAATCTAAACAAAAACTTTAAAATTTATAATAAATTGAATATTTTTTTTAAATCATTATAATTTTCTTATATTTATAAAAATAATGCTTTGATGTACCGATTGAAAGAGAAATTTCTGTTTATATAATTGAAATAATTACTACTTTAAATGCAAAAGTTAAAAATTTTTATTAGAAATTAAAATTAATTAAACAACAAATACAAAGCTTTTAAATGGGTAAATATTAATGGATAAATAATATTTAAATATTATAGATAATAATAAAAGTGCATAAGTTTTTTTGAAACTAAGTTAATCTATTGAAAAAATTTAGTTAAATTAAAAAACAATTCTTTTTATTTAGCTTGCCATTTTAATTCATTTAAACTAACCAATTAATAAATATCAGCTCTTTATGAATACTAACTATTAAGTTTACTTTATTAAAAGATATCCCTCGATCAATAATATTATAAATGGTATATTAATATAAATTATGGTAATAAAAATTCAAGGGGGGAAATTTCCTGCCAAGGTTTATGATAAAACAACTTTTTTAGGGAAGTTTCCTGTCAAGAATATTTTTTAATGGAATTATTTTTTGACACTTTAATACCTTTTATGATTTTGACATTTTTTTATTCAAGCAATTTATCCTACCACACATGAAATATTACAAAATCAAATTTATGTTGAGCATTATTTTTTTAAATATATACTCTTATTTTCTAATAGTTTTCGAAAATTTTTTACAAAAGATTATGATAAAATTCTGTTCTATATCTCAATTTATGATATTAAAATATAATTGCAATTTATCGATATAACTCTTAAAATGTTTAAATTATCTTTGGCCATTTAATGTGCAAGAAATTATTTATTAAAATATTTTATATAAAATGAATAAAATTATATATAAAAAAAAGTTTACTTGACAGGAAACTTCCCCCCAAAAATTCAATTATAAGATTAAGTTTAAGAAATATTTTCCTTTCAACAGAATTTTTCTACATAGTATTTTTCATTAAAAAAAATTCCTTGTAAACTTTAAATTTTTTCGTAATGATCAAAAATAGAAAAATTTATATTGATACAAATCAAGATTTATTTATAAGTTTATATAAAATAGTTTAACATTATTATAAAGCATCACATTAAAGAATTCCAGGTATATTTCTGGAATTCCAGGAATATATCTGGAATTCCAGATTTATAACTGGAATTATTGTTTTTTTGTATATTAATGGGATTCCAGAGCAAATCTGGAATTCCAGTTTAAAACTGGAATTCAAAAGCTAAAACTGGAATCTCAAAAAGTTCCAGATTTGGAGGGGGTATCCGAAAAATCAGATTCTATTTTTTATTTAATTTAATCTGAATATATTTTTATTTGTTTTTACTTTATTTATTTTATTATTTAGCAATAAAAATTTTCAGTATTATCAGATAGTTTAAAAAATTTTAATTTATAAAACAAAACTTAAGGTTATTTATTTATTTCACTATTAAAATTTTATTTATACCCTTAAATTTATATTAAAATTAATAATGAATATGTAATTTTTATTTAAATGATAAAAATCTTATTAATTTTAATAGTTAATTCACTTAGATTTAATTTAGACCTAATCAATAATATTTTTACATTTGTTTTTGTTGGATTTAAATAATTTAATTTATTTATAAAATTTTAGTAAATACTATTTGATTTACTTCATCTAAAATTAAAAAAATTGTTTTTAATTATAAAATCTGAATTAATTTTAAATTGTTTAATTTCTAAGTGAAGTCCAATAATACTAAGAATAAGAAATTTTTGTACATAATTTGACTGATTATTATTTGAATAAATCTAATCAAACTTAACTCTTATTAGTTAATGACAAGCTCTTTTAAGTCAGATTATTAATTTGATTAAAGAAGAACCCAATAAGTTTTATATAATTAATCAGTTTGCTGGTATTATAGTTTTTACTGCTTCTAGATATGAGTCCCTCATTTAATTGGTATTTAATAAAGGTGGTACTCTTCTTATAATAATTAAATGATGTGACTTATGAGAAGCAGCTAAAAGGATTGGTCTTCTCCTTAGTCATAAACGGAAAAAGGACCGCAGTAGAGGGCAAGTATAGGGTATTTGCTCGAATAATAGTGGTCTTTGAAGGATGATTTACTTCTGATGTGGAAATTTTAAGCTCCAAATTATAACTCTTTGTAAATGAGAAAAGCATTAAATATTTGAGATTATATACTAAGAAAAAAAAGATGATAAGTTGGTTAATATGGAAATTTAAATAATTGTGTGTATTTTTGTTATGTTGTTTTTCCTTTTGTGGTTTCTCACATAGGATCTTATCTTCATTAAAACCTGAATAGTAAGTAATGATATAAAAATAAGGTAAATCTATAATTTATAAAATATTATATACTGCTATTGTCAATTTCTCACGTGTAGCTTTCAATCCTGTATTGAAATACTTATAAAACTAATAACAGATATACAGAAGTCTGATAGTTATTGCAGCTTTAACTATCATGCTAAAATCTTTACCTCTTCGTTCAATAAATGTCTAATATCTAGTGGAGATATGATGAAGATTAAGAATATTTGTAAATTAATTGCAAATCGTTTTTATGAGATTTCAATGTGTAATTATATTAATTTAATCAGTAATCTTATGCAATATATGTGAAAAAACTGTCAATAAATGAGTCTATTAAAACTGATACATTTACTATAACTACTAATTATTATTTGGATATAAATTTAATTACAATATTTTAGAAATTAGCCAGTTTATCAATGGTAAATCTTGGAATCATTATGTAATTACAAGTGCAGTTAACTAATATTTTAAGATCTTTATAAGTGTGGCATAATTTTACTTAAAATAAGAATACATTAATAAATTATAGAGAATTAACAGAAGAGCTTAGGTATGAAAAGGAGGGAGTTAAAAATACTTTGAATATCAAAAAAATACCAAACAAAAGAGAAGTTTAAGATACTTAATCTAATTGAAAATATTTGCTCTAGCACATAATTCTAATTATAGCATAGGATATTTTAATTGGGAAAATTGTAGGTATTAAGAATTAATTTTATAATCATTAATTTTTTACAAATAAAATTAATCCTCCATATTTAGTGCACAACTATTAAGTTAATCATTTTTAACTTTATATAACACGATAAATAAAAAAGATACTTACTATAATTCTAAATGCCGTTTGAAATTACTATTGGTACTTATTTTAACAAACGACTTTTACATAAAAATTACCAACATTTTTTATTTTCTAGTTGTAGTTTAACTAGTACCCTGCGATTCACAACAATTCTGTGAGATACCACGTTATCTTAACTACTTCACTGGAATGACATATTTTTCTTGATTTAGTGGCATGGTTTCAAATCTCCACTATACAAAGACTTATTGAATGGTTTGCATAGAAAGGAATTCCAAAAGCATGCTTTACCGAAGTATTCCAAAGCAAGGTATTGTCCTCACCTTTCTTTTGTAAATGAATCCTATTCTGAGATTCGAGCTGTGTGTCACCTTTTGTTGCGCTCAAACCCAAGCATCAAAGTGGTATGTGATACTATTTCGACTTAGTCGGTTAGCTGTCTATAATTTCTATATCACGAGGTCCCCCTTAAAATTTGTCTAACTGATTCTGTGAATTATCTCAGATTTGAATCGTTTCCTAAGAATGAGTGCCTTTTAATTTTTCTAATTTTTACAAACTCAATTAATTGGTCTGGAATAATTCACAACATACCGGTAAGTTAAAACAGTGTTGCGATTAACTATAATAATAATCTTTCCTTAAAAATTGAACAAAAATCCTCTGGAAATGTCTATTTTCTTAGAACTCAGTTCTATATATTAGTAAACTTCGAAAAACAAAAAATACTAGCTCTAGGTTTATTGTTCAATATTCAATTTAGTTGAAATAGAATGATTAATTACATGAAGGAGGTACTTAAATTTGGGATTTAACAATTAATAAAAGCACATTAAATTCTTTGTATAATAATAATTCAGAAAGCACAATATAGTATAATCGTGCTTACGAAACATTTATTCAGTGCATCATATTAAATTTTAATATATATATGAAAGAAGCATAATTCATATAAAACAGAGTGAATGAAGGCTTTGTAAGGCTCATTTGTGGGGGAGTTTTTACCACCAATAAATTAATGCCCTCATCACATTAGTTTAAAATTTTATTTTCTAAAAGAGTATTACATTTGGTATATTGTTGTAGGATTACATCTCAGTGACTAATTCTACTTAGACGAGTATTCATCATTAAAAGTATTTTTATTTTCAGCAAATAATATTATTATGCAATAAATTTATATTACTATATTAAATCTGTCTATACTGTGAAATCAAATCATTATAATTTAAGTCTTTCTTAATGCACACATAAAAAATGGTAAACGGTTTAAACATGGCATGCAATCCCTCTCAAAAGTATATTCGTTCAATTCAATAACGCAAATCAATTATAAGAAACTATCAAATTCATTAGCCCATTAGTTGTGGGTTCTTACTCTAGCATATTAAATGTAAAAATATTAATGTCTCAAGTAAGAATGAGCGTATTTATAATTATTTTTGCCACTATCATCATTAAAAGTTTTACTTTTAGATAAGAACTTTCATGGTCTATTACGGGTATCAAATCTATCCTCTACAATATAAAAGAAATATTGACTGCTATTATTCCCTTAAATTCTAATTGCTCTCCAATATGCATTATATTTAAGAATGTTTTTAAAAGATCTACACAGACATTCTTGCCATTTCATTATATAATTGATTTTTAAATGGACTTTGAAATTTGATACAATTCTGCTTCTAAAATGTTCATTATATAATTTATTTAATTATTTACAGCAATTTATTATGTAAATATAGTTTATTGATTAAATAAAAGATTGTGAAAATTAGGATGATTGAAAAATGTAAATTTAATGAATTTTGTCAATAACTATGCAAAATAATCAGCTGGATAATCTCTTCATCATGTTTGAGAATTATTTGAATGACATCTGACTGTCTCCCATAATTTGACTTGCTTAATAATGTCATTGACAGTTTCCTCTCAAGCAGTCTTCCCATAGCCAAGAATTTCCTTGATTTCCTAAGATGAGATGAAGCCACTGCTGTCCTTGTCGAACATTATGAAAACTGCATGATGCTTCTCTTCATTCAAGTTGTTCATTTAATTCATTGCAGCAACAACGAACTCAGAGTAATCGATAAATCCACTCTCTACAATATCGACTGACTTGATCATCTCCTCAGTGTCTGCCTTGTCCGTGTTTTTTCATGCCTTCATTGGTATCTCCCAGGATCTCTTCAAGTGACAGTTTACCATCTCCATTTTTTTCAATGTCTAACGATGCAGTATCCCTTTTCATGCTTACTATCAAGAATATCTTTGACTTTGAATCCCTAGCGTCTTGTCTTGGTCATTCTTGGCAGCTAGTCTCGGCATTGGCCTTTCGGCATTCTTTACTTCCAGTATTGCAGTCGAAGTAAAGGGCGAATCTTCGAATGGGGGCGGCCAGTGGCACCAGTCGAGGCAGCGGGAGCCATCTCACGACGGTGGAATTTCCTGCTCAGACATCTTCTCGGGGAGCCGAGATAATCAAGCATCACTGTCCCAAAAGGCCATTGGGGTTTCCCAAAGCGATGGTTTACACTTATAGTGCCTATGGTTTTGGATATGGAGAGAAGATCGTTACTGTTAAACCATCAGATCTCTTTAGCTTCCTGCCCTTTTCGACTCAAGACTGAGAGCCTTTCTCTATTCTGTAGTGTAGGGTATCCTAATATCTAGTTGACTATAATGAGGATGCAGTGCTTTGCCATTAGGGAGGCTTGAAGATCCTTATGTATGTCACTATGCTGGCTGCACTCGTTGGAGTCATACCAATGGGGTTCCAACCCAATCTGGCACTTCAGACCTCGTATACGTCTTCTTCGCACCAATGGGAACTAGCTCAAATACCAAGAAAGTAGAAATTGATCAATGTGTAGGAAGTAGTGAATATAAGATCTTCTCTAACTATTGCTCTTTCAAACCTTGCGCATATGCCAACAGTCTCAGCGCAAACAGAGTTGCTACATCATGCTCTTCTTACTTACAATGCTCTGTGTAGTACCTGTCATAGTCTAGCGCTGCATCACATCGCCCCAAAGAGTTCCCAGTATCGAAAGTCTTGCTAGAGAGGATCTCATGATTGTTGGACGATACGAAGCCATTGGTTTGCTCTGGTTGCCTTGGGGTTTAGATCAATGTAATGGAGTGACAATCAAGGGAGAGTACTGCTATGTTATGCCTTTGTTCCATCCTTACACTGTTGCCTGCTGAAGACCCTCCTGTCCCACGATCATAAGCAGTCAAAACCCCAAAACCCCTTAGTGAGGTTTATAAGTGCTTTGATTTGTAGGGTATAGTTGGGGTCTTATTGGGGTTAGTAGAGAAATTAGGCCAATTTTCAAAATGAGAAATAGAAATTAGCGAAATCTAGGGTCTATTTATGATGAGTAATATTTAGATTTACTGCTTAAGCTTCGGTATGGTACAAGTTTTAATATAGACTAAGTCAAACCAGTGTTGAATTATACAGCCATAGCAAGACTCCTACACAAGAGTGCCCCAACTGTTTGGTATCATTGCTTGTTAGCTGTTTAACATTATAACTCAGGCTCTTGAAAACATCCTGCAAGAAAATAAAAGTTCTCACAGGTCCATATTGACTATCTCTGTGACTTTAAGACATTAAAGTATTGGGCTCACTTTCCTCTTGACTAACGAGCTGTCATGTTTCATCGCAAGTTTCCAGACATGCGTATCTCTCTTTAGACTATAGCCAATATTTATAGACGAAATGGTATTACTTTCAAGACTGTCAACAGAGTTAAGAGAGTGATTGATTTTACAGTGCCATTTTATAGTAATAATTTAAACTATATATATGATTAAATGCAGAGAGCTATTGATAATAACATCAAGTTCATACATGCAGATGAAGCTGTGTTTACGTTCAACACTTTTATCAATAAGCCATGGTACAAGAAGTATGATAACATAGAAATTTATGACTAAAAAGTAAAGGTAGTCACTCATGCAATTTTAGCTGGTATAAGTGAAGATTCAGGCTTAGAGAGTTATGTGATTCACCCTCGCTCTATTAAGCGAGAGTAGTATATAGAGTTCCTACATAGCTCAGAGAGAAGTATAGCAACCAAGAGATCATCCTGTTAGTTGATAACCTATCAGTTCATAAGACTAAGGAGTCTAAGAAAGCTTATGAAGAGTTAAACATAACTCCTGTATACAACGTTCCTTACAGCCCTTAATTTAATGGAATTGAATTCTACTGGAGTTAAATCAAGACTCACTACAAGAAGCTTCTGCTGTATCATCTTATGCATGACTTGCCCATCGATACAGTAGACTTTATTCAAAGCAGCTGTAAGAGAGTGAGCGTAGATAAGACAACAATTTGTGCGAGAAAGGGAAGAATGAATGTTTATAAATAAGTTTTAGATTTAAACGAATGAATATATTCACATATTAAACTGGCCCATAAATGGGTTTGGCTTCTCTTTTTTCTCCTCTTATTATGGCTTGCTTGGGCCCATATTTCTTCTCTTTGTGCCAGCTCCTGCATCTATGTTCATTTCATCTGGCTTTTTAAACATCTTTATAAAGTCTCTTGCTCACTTCATGAATTGTCTGTGACTTTCTCTCTCTATGAACCTTAGCATGCTCTTTCATAAGATATATACCAGTGCCTGATTTTCCTTCAAAGTTATATGTCAAAGGTTACTTGAAAGATAAGGATGCTTCTTAAGTTCCTCTAGCCAAGCTGAGCTTATTAGAATGCCTTGCTTTTTCTAGTCTTCAGGAGAGATAGAATATCGTTTCTTATGTGCTTCTTCAATAATTTCTCTGAGATAATCTTCTTTTATTGTACCAAGAGCACCAAAGAAGGAGTTCCTCTCTGGGAGTTTATTAGAGAGTTGTTTCTTGGTAGGAAGGTAAACTACCGCTTCCTCATCTTACATGGCATCTTCATAAAGATTAGTGACTGAAATCTCAGGGTAGTTCGGAATTTCTATTAGTTTAATCTCTTTATTTTTAAAAGCTTTCTTCTCCTCACAAAGTATTGCTTTCAAGAATGAAATTTTGGTAGCTTCCATCGTTGGAGGGAATAAACCAACTGTATAATATGTTAATAGTCATCTATTTATCTTTACCATGTAAAGTTAGGTATCGATAGAGATCTTCTTTACTTCTGAATCTTGAGATCATTTCTTGAGCCTCGACTCTTTTCATTTGATCATTGAGTGATTCCATCTTTGTTCCTCTTCCTATAAATGAATTTCAAATTATGATTTATAGACTTCTGGATCCTATTCTTTAAAATCTTAGTATTAAATATGGGGATTTTATATGAGGTCAACCTTGTAAGGATACGTGGAGAAAGTTTGCAGAAGCTGTAACAAACTTCAGAGATGGAGCTCCATTTTTATCAATTTAGTTCCATTAAATTAGTACTTAATTTGTTTTAATTTAATTAGTACTGGTACTAATTCGTTTAATTTAATTGGTACCAATTTAATATTACCAAAATTTAATTAGTACCTAGTTTTAAACTAATGAGGTTTTAATGGAAATGTTCCAATATGGTTCAAAACCTAATTGGTACCAGTACCAACCTGAATTTTTTCTCTGTTGGTACCAAAATTAAAAAAATTAAGCATGAAATTAGAAAAATTATATTAATAACTTAAGTATAAATATTATATCTAACTCTTCAATATCAACCATTATTGTTGCAGTGCCAACTCCTATACAGAGTAACTATAACTAGAGAGGCTATTAAAGCTTTATAATAGAAATTTAAATTTGAATTTAAACATGGCGGCTAACTTAAATAAAAAAGCAATCTCTCTTGGAACAGGATAATCATAGCTTAACTTTGGCTCAACTTAAAAGCCTGAAATTATTTATGTTGAGAGGGAGGTAGAGCTGAAAGCTCTTGAGATTGAAGCATAGGTTTTTATAATAGAAATTTTAAACCAGAGGGAGAGCACAGAGATAGGAGTTTAAACTCAAATTGATTATATTGAGGAAGAAAAAGAACAGATACCAGTTGAAAATGTAAAAACATTTTAATGTTAAGAGTGCTAGAATTTTTCTCAACTGAATAAAGCTTGAAAAGGCATTAAAAAGAGATACATTCTGGAAAGCCTAAGGTGTATTTCAAGCACGATAAGGTAGATGGCAGGTATTAGTGCACAACATGCATGAAGTCATATACTCACTCAGCTAAAGTTAAAAGGCATATGCAAAAGCATCACCTTTGTGAGTTCTTGATTTATGATGTAGATACTCAAAAACTAGTACCAGCAAAGAGAAAATCAAATACTCTTGAGTCTCAGAGAGAATAGCAGGAAAGGCTCAATAAGCAGAAACGATTTGAAACAATGAATCAACCTGCAGGAAATATCTTTTTGGCATGTTTCTAAGAGAGAGCTATGTATATTCCTGCATTGAATGCAGTTGATCTTAGCAGTTCCATTGAAAATTATTTGAATATAAGCGTGCCTAACAAAGTAAAGCTCATTGTGGTTGATGAGTATGCATATAATGTTTACCCTTTCAGTTATCTAATTAAGAATGAGCAGTACCAGAATGAATTCGCTAACGAATATGTGGTTCTAAGAGAAGCACAGAGAAGAGACTGCAAGAATTTGCTAAAGTTAGATGGGGTTATTTTAGGCTTTGGTTTCATCGCACTTAGACTAAAGAAATTTGAAATGACTCTTCGAGACTATTTATATCATAGCAGATACCCAAATGATTTGAATGATATTCTATCAGATATGATAAAGGGTGTCAAAGAGTTGCATGAACTTGGATATGTTCATAGAGATTTGAAGCTGAAAATTTTATGTTGAACATGTGCCCTTTAGAAGTAGTTGTCATCGATTTCAATAGAGCATTACGGTAAGTAAATATAACCTTAGCTAAGGTCTTGGAACCCCTGGATACTTTCCAATCAGAGAGAAGTGGACCAATGGTTCAGTATAATGGGATGTATGGGCAGTTGCTGCTATTATATTAGAGAGCGTTATGGAAAGTATGTCTTACTTTGGCACAAAGCATGAAAAATAATCAATTAGCTTAGCTTAGAAACATATAAAGTAGGAAGATTTAAGCGAAAAATTAGAAATTTAGTAGAGATGATAATAGTAAGAGCTCCTCACTATCCTAGATAATCATTAGACGACATGCTTGAACCACTAAAGACAGCATTATTCAAGAGATATAACAAAGACAAGCAAATTAAATTCGTTTGAGTTAAATCACCTAATAATCCTTAAATTTACTTTAAATTCATATTAATCCTGCATTTCTCTACTAACCCCAATAAGACCCCAACTATACCCTACAAATCAAAGCACTTATAAACCTCACTAAGGGGTTTTGGGGTTTTGAGTCGTGACACTGGGCAAGCCATAGAGCACCCATGCCCCCTATTCACAAGGGAAGAATAGGCTAAGATTTTTCAGTCGCCATTAGAGGCAGTTAGGAATAAAACTTAAGAATGATTGAATATAATAAAAGGCTTAAATACTCAGATTAAAAATTTGTTAGCTAGTTGATTTGTGATGGAAGCCTATATTTATATATATATATATAATAATAAGAGCCTAGTTTAAAATATCACTAGCTCCCAAATATTAATAATAATAATATACTTGAATTCAAACTTATATTTAACTTATTACAACTTTAAAATTCGAAAAAATATTACTCTTTTATCTGAAATATTATTAGAATCATCTATATGCCTATTATCATTACTTTTCTAAAGATTAATACTTTATAAAACTGCAAATTATTTTCATTTTTTTTATATTTCAAGATAAATCTTAGTAATTTCTTGGTAAATTTATTTCATATATTTCTCTTATTTTAATATTTTTGGATAAAAATATATTTAATTTTAAAAAGTATATTTATAATAAAAATATCATAGTAATGATTAGGATTGGAATTTGATTTTCAAAGTTAATATGTAAATAAATTAATAGGTAATTAATTATAATCAATTAAACAATTATTACTTGACAAAATCTAATGCAATAATATATTATTAAATATGTAAATATAGTAATAACAAGTATTTATGCTTTATCAAATTGTTTTATTGATCCCAGTTTATTGAAATGAGTGCTAAAATAGACATTAAAGCTATCATTCATTATACATCATTGAAACTTGATAATTTAATATTTATAATGATGAATGATAAGTTAAGATGAAGAAGATGATGATGATTACAATTGTAAATAGCATTTTATATATTTATAAAATTATATCATTTTAATAACATAACTTGGCAAGAAGGAGCACCGACTGAATTGAGTTAACGCTTCTTTAAGGAGCTGAAAGAAGAGGTAAATACCTACATTCTTGAACTGATGGCAGAAAATATGAAAGACAATAGTTGAATTGAAAAGCTGATTGAATTTTTACAATATTTAAACAGTATTACATCCTAAATGAACTCTCTCAATCAACTATTTTTCATAGTATATATTTATCACAATTGATTTAACAGAAGCTAGCATATAAATTTGGTTTGACTGTTTGAATTAGCCAATCCTATTTAAGTGTATTTTCAAGAAAATATTGCTTAAATCAATCGAATATTTGTTGTGTCATTAGTGTGGATCTTGAGATCTTCGCATAGGTAGTCGTTTTCCAGTGAAGGTATTGATATTGCGATTGAGTTGAATTTGTCTTCTCTACATTACAATATCAATCTACCATTTCAAAATATATATATAATTTATATTAATTTTTACATATTCTTTCAATTAAATATATTTAATAAAAATAAAAAGCCAAGTAAAATATTAAATATGAAAAAGAGTTTCAAGGATATTGATGAAATCTAGATTAATATAGAGGATTGATATGTCTTACATAACAAAGAGACCATTGACGCCAAGAATGTTAAGGAAAGAGCTAGGAACAACCTAGAAAAAATGCTTAAAAATAAGAATAATGCATGCTCTAACTACTAAAGTATAAACAGCTGCTTTATTTCATTAATTTATAGTTATATATTTAAACATTATCATATATTTAAAAATTATATATTTATTAAATTAAATTGTAAAGTATTTTTGCGAGATTCCACTAGCTCATACATGACTCTAAATTATCACTTCTAAATTCAGTTATAACTTCATTAACTATAACCACTTGAAGTTTGATCTTGATAAACTAATCAGCATCAGCCTTGTTTAGCATGTTTATTTTTCCAAAGCACAGCACTTGCAAACAGCAATAGATAGGACTTCAGTCTACAATTGGTGATTGCCATCGTAGGACTTGCAAAGATGGCTTTTCCAGGAGGATTAAACCACTTGAGACTCGGACTGCTTCATGTTTAGATAATGCTGTCTCCAACAACTAAAGGAGTGTAATCGGTCTAATAGTGTCTGCAGCTGTAAAGTGATGAAGCTAGGAGGATTGATTAAATTGCGATATACTTATGATTGAGTTTAATGACAGTTGCTACTACAAATCTGGAGAGTAAGTGTTAATCTGGATAATTATCATCGATATTAAACCATTGAAAGTAAAGCTGATTGCACTAAAATAGTAAAAAAAAGAGTAAAATAGATGATGATGGTATAATAATTTAAAATATTAATATAATTATTCATAATATATAACATTCAATAATATAAACATATAGAGCAAAGGTTATGTACCACGTTATTACAGGCATGATATTGATATTATATTATTTAATAATGCAATATGTTAAAATAAATATATAAAAAATAT